>OZ018320.1:17587631-17815131 GCA_963969495.1 Ceratothoa steindachneri | reverse complement strand
CGGGAGCCGTGCTGGGAACTCCTCAGTAGCAGGTTTGACTCTAAATACGACGTCACTTTGTCCACCATGATGCTTTCCATGAGTTTACCGACTATCGAAGTCAGACTGATAGGTCGGTAGTTCGACGGTTGGTTACGGTCTCCTTTCTTGAAGATAGGAGTCACCTCCGCCTCACGCCAGTCTCTAGGAACGCATGCGGTCCGGATTGACATGTTAAAGATAGCGCACAGATGTCGTGATACTTCATCGCACACTTCCTTCAACACTTTAGGTAGAAACCCGTCCGGTCCAGGGGACTTATTCGTCTTTAGGTCAGCGATCTTTTTCTTTATTTCTCCTTCGGTGAAGTCCATTGCCTCCAGCTTTTCCCCCGAGTAGGAATCCGTCGGCTGGGGAATGGGACCACACTCTTCAGTAAACACTGAAGAGAAGTAGTCGTTGAGGAGGTTAGCATTTTCTGCATCTGAATGCTTTAATGTCCCCTCCTCGTTCCTCAAAGGGCCAATCGTTCGACGGATTGGTTTACGGCTGTTCACATATCCAAAAAACTCCTTGGGATTCTCTTTACAGAGTCTCGCCACTCGGAGTTCCTCAGACCGCTTAGCCGCCCTTATGCTGGACTTCACTCTCCTGGCTAGCCTCCGGTATTCGTCAAAGTCACCCGAGATCTTCGATTGCCGGTACACATTTCTCTTCTCCCTAAGCAGTTGCCCGATTTCTCGATTAAACCACTTTGGTTGAACAGAAGACCGACGGGGGCATTTCAGAGGGATAAAACGCGATTGAAGACTCATGAATGTGGTTTTGAAACTGTTCCAAGAGTCTTCAACAGCATCGCACTCCTCTAGCCTCGCGTCAGTCAGTCCCGCGCGTAGACCTGCAAAGTCTGCTCTTCTCAAATCAAGTTTCCTTGATTTACTAGTTGCAGGCTCTGCCTTGGGGACTTAGACTACAAATCTAATTAGTTGGTGGTCACTGCCACCGAGCTCTTCGCCAACAGAGAGGTCCTCAACGATGTCATCCTCAGAGGTGAAAACCAAGTCGAGGATATTGTCTCCTCTCGTTGGCTCTCTCACCCATTGAGTGAGGAACTCGTTGTTCGTGAACTCCAGGAGTAGTGCGTTCTCGCCACAGGGTTCTCTGGTTTCCCAGTCAACTTGTGTGTTGAAATCACCCATGACGATACACACTCTGTCTTCGACAAGTTCTCCTAGTAGCTGGTACAGATCTCTGTCCTTTTCAACGAGTTGGGCAGGAGGTCTATAAAGCACCAGGGTCCTATATTTGGCAGGACCTATCTCTAGGTCAACACCTAGTAGTTCATGGTCGGATACGATGTTGCAATCCGTCGAGTTGAGAGTATCCTTGACATACAACATCACCCCGCTACCTTCTCTGTCTGGCCTATCTTTCAAGAAGAGCTGGTAACCGGGAATCGTGAATTCGCCTTCAAAGTCTCGGTTTAAGGTTTTTATCCACGATTCTGTTATGGCTACCATTTCGGGTTCTTCCGTCGCTACGAGGCCACGGAGCTCAGGAAACTTGTTCCTGATTGACCTCGCATTGAACAGAAGAACTTTCAGGAAGTCCCCGACTGTAGGACTCCCTACGCTCTTCCGTTTCCCGGCTTGTTTGTTTGTGAGGCACCCCTTTTTGCGACCTCTGAGAAGGTCGTTCCTGGAGTGACACGGGCATACTGGCCTACGTCCGCCCTCACTCTGGGCCGGATACTCCTTTCGGTCCTCTCTACGACATCCTGGATCATGTTCGACAGAAAGGCCTTTCCTTTAAAGGAAAGATGTACCCCATCCCTTTGGTAGAGATCATTTCTACCATAAAAGGTGCGGTACGGGTCCACAAAAAAGACCCCCTCTGCCGTACACAAATCTGCCAGGCGCCGGTTTAAAGACATATTCATCGAGCGAGCGGTCCGTGTTGGACCTCTCCTCGGGAGCATCCCGACTACCACGCGCTTGCGGGTTTTCAGCTCACAGTCGTCCACGGCACCCATGACCGTGTGGAGGATTTTATCTGTAGGGCCTACCCTACCTCCTCTCAGGTAGAGGTCGTTTCCACTGACCATCAGAGCAACGACTGAGCTCTCAGAAATCTGTGATTTCTCAGCCTCTACTCTGATGTGGTGGTTACCACATCCTGGCAGGCAGCTTACCTTAACGCTTGTGCGAAGGCGGGCCGCTAGCAGGGGCTGCAGGTCCCGTGCCTGGGAATCGCCCACAAGGATGACCCTGGCACATTTGCCTGCTGAGCTCGGATTCTTTTTTTTCTGAGGCAAGCTCTCCGATTCCTCTCTCTTCCCCATCATGGTGTTTTCAGGCTTTTCTTTTTTCTTCTTCCTCTTATTCTTCTTCTTCTTCTCTATCATCTTTTCCCCCTTGTCATCCTTTTCATTAACTTCTTCTACCCTTTCTTCTTCTATTTCTCTCTCTTCCTCTTTCTTCTTTCCCTTTTTCGTCTTTTTTTTCTTTTTCCCTTTTGGTGTCGCTGCCACATTCGGGCACGGGCTCTCTGCAGAGGTAGTGTTTGCCACAGGACTCGAGAGATCGTTTAATTTCTCTTCGAGCCTGCGGATCTGGTGGGAGTGCTCCTCCTTGAGCCTCTCGATTTTCTGTTCGAGGTCTGTAGTTCTTTCCCTGTAGTAGGCGACTACTTCCTCCACTTCCTTCTTTAAAATGCAAGTGGTGCATACACTGTCTGGGTGGCATTTCGCTTAGCAGCCTTCCGGGAAGTCAACGCACCACTTGTCCTTCTTACATGTGGCACACGTGAATTTTAGCGCTGCTGGACCTTTCTTTCCTGCCATTTTGAACACTCTATTTCTTAAGCTTGTGACCAATCAATATATAAAAAGGGGGTTGGTGAGTTCTCCCCGCGTGAGTCGCTCCCGCCTATTGATCGGAGTCGTTTCGGATTCTTCCAGAAGGCACGCTCCATGTGCTGCTGTTCGTCCGACCGAGTCGTCAAGCCTCGGCGTGCCGTGGCTCCCAACCAAGCAGCACAGACGGTCCCCGAAGGGGCCATCGATTTCTCACCAGGTGAACAACAACGAAGCACACCCCTTACTAAACTCCTACTAGTTCCCTTCACAACGGCCAGGATCTCGGAGTAGCGTTCAATGGATATCCCGCCACACCAAGGAACTCGACCCAAGGCTTTTTATTGGCCTGGCAACCAACCTGGGAACAAAGGGCCGTCACCTCGGACCGATGCTACCAGAGGCACCCGTCAACGGGCACTGGGAACGGTCAATAATTACGCGCCAGGGAAGGGGTTAACGGGGCACTACCCTCATCCCATTCATCGTGCCCCAACGCCTAGGACCCCTCTAGTCCTAGTCTCTCGCAACCAGTGAGCGTCGATTGGCGTTGTTTATAGAGGTTCCAAAGCCTCTCTTCTGACGCGTGAGGTAGCTGCCAGGTCCTTATATGTAGATAGAGGGAAAAAAGGGAAAGAGTGACATGATAGGAGTAGGCTTTTTTTTTTTTTTTGTATAAGTGGGAAGTAAGATAAAAGTAAAAAAAAGAGAAGGATAGAGTAGAAAAAAGAAAAGATGACGCACTTAGTCTGGAACCTCGTTTCCGACCAAATCGACAAGGGAAGCCCTGCCAGGGGTACCCAGAAGAGGTACCCCCGCCGACATAGCTCAAAAAGTCAAAGGTCCACACAAGCTCTCTTCCCGCGACAAGGGGGCGTCACCTCTCCCTCTGGTTTAGAGAGAGAGAGAGAGAGAGAGAGAGAGAAAGAGAGAGAGAAAGAGAGAAAGAAATAAAGAGAGAGAGGGAGATGGAGGGAGAAGACATTTTAAGATAAACCATTGCAATTATATGGCGTGAAGAGGCCCATTATCGTGAGTAATTTAACTAAACATCCAAGTTAACATATTTAACTTTGCGGTACTCCAATTACAATATATTGGGCACTATTACCATTTCTCTGGATCAGAATGTACGTCACGAATTATGTTTCAGTGCGTGTGTGTGTGTGTGTGTGTGAGGGAGTGTATTGGAGATTAATTTCACACGCGCGTGTTGATATTTGTGAAAACATAACATAACATGTCATAACATAACACAACGTAAAGCAACATAATATGATACTCGTATGACATAATATTTGATGCAATACAATGTGATACAAGATGATACAATAATTATGATACGCTATATTACACCATAATACACTATAATATAATACAAGAGAACATATAATAGTATAAAATGGTATAATATAATAATTTAGTAAATCCAGTAGTCAATAATTACTCTTCGCTTTGATTCAAATCTAATCTGATGGAGTTCATTATTATAATCAATTGGAATGAAGGGTTCCAAGCTTATTAAGTTTGCGAAGAACTTCCTAGGAATGTTATTATTTTGATACGTTTAATCCCATCTCTAAGAATTAAATTACATAGTAATGATATTATAATAACTTACTCATTAAACACCAAAACACGTTTTACGAACATTTAAAACTGAAAAACATTCACATGAATTCTCCATGAGTTCACACTGTGTATCTGTATGAGTTGGACCCGGAGGCGAGAGGTTGCCAAATGATGTTTTCTATGAAGAGCATTAATAGAAATTAAAAATTGATACTAATAAATAATTTGAATGATAATGATATATATAAAATATATGAAAAAAATGGTGTTATAAAATTTCATTGTTTTTTTTACTGCTCATAAATTATAATCAATGGCAAAAGTTAATATTTGAAAACACAAATTGTCATCCAAAAGTACTTCATAAACACGCGTTACCATCCTCCCTCCTCCCCCTCCCCCTTCCCCTCCCCCCTCCCCTCCCTCCCCTCCCCCCCACTCTCTCTCTTTTTCTTTTTCTCTTTCTCTTCCTCTCTGTCTCTCTCTCTCTTTCTCTTTCTCTCTCCATTCTCAGTAATAATAACAGTTCTGAAGTAGAATTGCTCTATGGCCAACCAAAATATCACCGTCGACCCCAATTCGTTATTTTATTTGTGTGGACCCCTAGTAATATTACATGGCCCTCTAGGGGCCATGTGACCCACGGTTGAGAACCACTGTTCTAGATTAATATTTTATATTTAGCAGAGCTTACTTATCTCTTCTTATCGTATTCTTTCCCATGAGAAAATGACTTCAACGTAACGGTAGAGCAATCCTTTAGCACATAACTTCCCTCCCTTTTCTGTTTAGGAACTATGGCTGTGTTTTTCTATTATTATCCCCCAAACAGACCAAGGTTTAAAATATGAAATTTATAGAAAACCTACATCCATTTATATTCCGATTACCATATTAGTATCAACAAAAGTGTTTTCTCTTTCATGTTTCTCCGTGCTATTAGAATTGTTTCACCCGAATATTTGGAAAAAGAGGTTGATAGGATATATAATATAGGTTTAAATTTGTGTTACCCTTTTTACGTGCTTAAAAAATTGGTATAATTCTGCTAAGCGTTCATTTTATCAACCTAATCATTACATCCCTAAATTTCATGCCAAAAATGTATTAGTTTTACCTTTTAACCAAAGTTTCATTAAATTACCTCGTTTATTAAAACCTTTGAACATAAATGTTATTTTTAAATATGAAAAAACTATCCATCGCCTTCTCGTAAAAAATTTACCCCCTAAACCAGACATTGCATATTCTATTGGTTGCAATAATTGTGAAAAATGCTATTATGGACAGACAGGTAAAGAATTGAATGTTAGAGTTAAACAGCGCCAAACAAATGTTCGTAATTTTTGTCAACAATCTGCATTATTTTTACATATCTATAGTCAGGATCATACTATTAATTGGAATAGTGCTAAACCTGTTATTAAATGCTACAAACTACATTTCCAAAAATATTTAGGAGTGGATCTCTATTAATACTTTCCCAAATTTCATAATTAGCCCTGGATTGTTTAGCCTAGATCCTATCATATCTAATTATATTAAATCACAAATTACTGTTTAAAGAATTTGTACCCCTAGTTAGGGTTTTGATGCAGGTAGCCGTTTTAACCCCGCACTCTCTACTATTTAAGACATTTTCTGTCCTGACCATTTTCCTTGTGGGTGTTATTTATCATATATATATATATATATATATATATATATATATATATATATATATATATATATATATATATATATATATAAAACTCACAAAGTGGCACGTGAGGAAAGCAATAATATGAAAATTAACCCACAGGAAAATGAAAAGATGAATCCAAGCACTTTCGAACTATATTTTCAATTTCATTTTCTAGGAATAGCATGAAAATGGAGAAGAATTCCTTATATAGGGTACAAAGATACGAAGGGAACGCCCATCACATAGTACAAAGCGATGGAAAAACACAATAACAAGACAGAGAAATACCAATAAAAAGATCATTAGGCAACTAATAACGGACTTATGCGTCCCCAAAACGATATACACACAACAACGCCGTGTATATGAATGAAAATGGTGGGGAAAAAGCAAAAAAATTTCAAAGGATTATCCTTAGAACGAAAACATTTAGGGCTAAGAGTTAATCCACGATCCTAGCAGACACGTGGTGGGGGAGGTAATGTGAATGATATTACACTAATAAAGAGTGACAACAGGCTAAATTATGAAGTTATTCCATTTAGTACAAGTTTTTTTAAAACAGGGTCGAGTTTAAATAAGCCAGGGGAGATATTTATATTAGGCAACATGCCAATTAATGAACACTCGACAATATTTGTTTTGTAAAATCAGCGGAATGATAAAAGAATTTTGCAGAGTTCTAGTCAATGGGGTGGTTATTTTCGGATAAATGTAAAAATAAAGCGCTGTTTATTTCACCTCTTCTAATATTATACTTATGTTGGTAAACTCTAGTAGATAAAGATTTACCAGTTTGCCCGAAGTAAGGTAAATTGCAAATAGAACCTTTTTTCTTTATATTATTGTGGACTAACATTTTATAAAACCTGACAGCGTCCTATGTATTAAAGGTCAAGAAAAGGAAGAGTACCATTTTCCTTTTCTTGACCTTTTAATACATAGGAAGCCGTTAGGTTTTAAATTCTCTGTTTATCGCAAACCGTCCAACTCCAGTTCATATATTCACTTTTATTCTTATCACAGTGTTAAAATTAAAAGATCTGTATTCACTTCTATGTTTCTGCGTGCATTACGCCTTGTTAGTCGAGAAATTTTGGATAAGGAATTGTCGAATATCTTTGAAATAGGTAAAAAACTTTGTTACCCTCGTCAATTTTTGCACATTTCATTAAACTTTGCTAAGAGAACATTTTCTAGAACTGATAACCCACCGGTTTTCTGTTATAAAAATTGTCTTATCTTGCCATATTTTGAACCATTTTTTGGTCTCACCCGTAATTTTAAGCAACTTAATAACTGTGTAAATTTTAGATAGGAATCCACTTTATATAAAATGTTAGTCCAAAATAATATAAGGAAAAAAGGTGGAGTATATTGTATAGAATGTTCTATTTGCAATTTACCTTACTTCGGGCAAACTGGTAAATCTTTATCTACTAGGAATTACCAACATAAGTATAATATTAGAAGAGGTGAACTAAACAGCGTTTTATTTTATTACATTTATCCGAAAATAACCACCCCATTGACTAGAACTCTGCAAAATTCTTTTATCATTCCGCTGATTTTACAAAACATATATTGTCGAGTGTTTATTAATTGGCATGTTGCCTAATATAATTATCTCCCCTGGCTTATTTAAACTCGACCCTGTTTTAAAAAAACTTGTACTAAATGAAATAACTTCATAATGTAGCCTGTTGTCACTCTTTATTAGTGTAATATCATTCACATTACCTCCCCCACCACGTGTCTCTGCTATGATCGTGGATTAACTCTTAACCCTGAATGTTTTCGTTCTAATGATAATCCTTTGAAATGTTTTTGCTTTTTCCCCACCATTTCCATTTATATACACGGCGTTGTTGTGTGTATATCGTTTTGGGGACGCAAATGTCCGTTATTAGTTGCCTAATGATCTTTTTATTGGTATTTCTGTCTTGTTATTGTGTTTTTCCATTGGTTTGTACTATGTGATGGGCGTTCCCTTCGTATCTTTGCACCCTATATAAGGTTGTCTTCTCCATTTCATGCTATTACTTAAAAATGACTTGCAAATATAGTTCGAAAGTGCTTGGACTCATCTTTTCCTTTTCCTGTGGGTTAATTTTCATATATATATATATATATATATATATATATATTCGGAATTGAGAGCGTGGGTCTCAACTGCTTGGCATAATGCCTGTGATCCGCTGAAGTTGCATTTAGAACTCTCAAAATTATCATTTCGTTTTTAATTTTATCATACAATCTTGGAATGCATCCAGCCGAAATAATAATTGTCAGTTCCAATGGAAGACACAAGTTAGAAGATTCCATAATCATTTATATAGCCAAAACATAGAAATAAATAAAGACTGCAATTTAATTAATAAGTATGTAGGTTTTCAATTACACACACAACTATTTTATTTGAACCGTATGGAAAAAATGTGTTCATATCCAATGCTTCAAGATTAATTCACTCATGGTCGTTGTAGGTCTAATTTTAATCAGATAAACAGCTAAGTTATCTTTCTATGTCAGAGGAATTCTTTCCGTTCTTATTTACACAATCAAAGGAACCAAAATTATAATTACTAAATGTTTGCCTTTATTGATCGAATTATTTTATAGTGACTGAAAAGGATTCCTGTTTCGCAACAGAAAGAACAATATTTCAAGTTTCTAATTGCAACCTCTTTAGCTGCGTGGGCATGGAATCTACAGTGGGCGTCAATGTTTATAGCACACTCTTAGAAATGCAAATTTCCATAATTTTCGTAAACGCAGGTTAATGAAATTTCAGAGCCCTTGGAATTTTATGTAATAAATTCAATGAAATGATCAGAAAAGCAAAATAGTAAACAGGAAAACTTTATAATGACAATAAGGAAATTTGACAACGCAAATGTTTACTTCACATTCATATAAACATGGTTTGCTACTTAGTTTCAAATCCTTTGTTATCAATTACTGCTGCCATGCACTTTGTGTAGTCTACCTTGATATTTCTATAGGCACTTGCATTGATTTTATTCCATTTCCTTAAAGATATTTTGTTCAAATCAGAGTTACGCGGATCTCGGTTCTGGACCATGAGTTTAAATTCTTTCCACAAACTTTCGATGGAATCCAAGTTAGACGATTGCCTCGGCTATTGCATACCATTAATTCTACCAGTAAGCAGCTAATTCTTAGTTTGTTGGGTTGTAACCTTTCGGTCGTTTTCTTGTTGAAATGCCCATCCTGGTTTGGATTTCAGACAGCCAACGCTGGATAACAAATTTCTTTCAAAATAATTTCCTGTCAATGTCACCATTCGTTTTTCTTTGGACCAATTCCAAGTCATTCAACAGCTGATTAGCAAATACATCCCCTTACCATGATTGATCTACCACCGAATTTGCCTGAAGTGATTGCACTCTTTGTTGCGTAAGCTGCACACTTTGTTCTTCAAACCCTACTGATTGAATTTCGCCCTAAATGTTCTATTTTCTTTTCATCTGACCAAAGAACTGGTTTCCTGAACGTTGGCAGTTTATTTATATGTTCATTTCAAATCGTCAAGCAACCTTTACAGTAAGTTTTCTTGAGGAGTGGGGTCTTTTTGGAATACGAGAAAAGAGATCATATCTTATCACCGTTTGAATTATTGTATCCTTGCTAACGTCAACTCCACTTGTTTCCAGATCTTTATTCAACTCTCTTAGAGTAGTCTGTGGTTTATCACATACTGTTCTAGCAGGTTTTCTGGCTGGATGTCCAGTTAACATCCGAGGCTAGCCTGAAGGAGTCAAAGGATTAATTCAATTATGAAACGTCCAGTTGCGTATTATGGTAACCTATCTATATATTAAGAGTATATCAATATGTTGTAAACTTTGGCGTTTTTAAATGTTAAATTTGTCCTTATTAAGCTATGAGGAGATCGTTTTGTAGACAAGGCCAGTCTTATGTATGGCGAAAATGCAGTCATGATAATCTTGACTGATTTTTTTGTTTTTCCCAACGATGAAGATGTTGACGGTACGATTATACTCTAAAGAATGACGCAGTAGCCCTACACGATGGGGAAAGAAACCTCGCATTTATTTTAGAATATTCTAGATATTCGGGGCCAAATGAAGATTCATTTTATATGAGACATTTTGCAGAGCTAAGCTATTTATATTTATTTACGAGTATATAAATATGTTAACTGTGTTAACTAAAAGAATGTAAATTACATTTTTAAAATTGTGTTGTAAACTTTTGCTGCCCACTGTACATATGAGAGAAAGCTGTGTGGGTGAGTAGGCTGTTTTATAGTATGGGTGAGCAGTGTGATAGCAAGAGTTTTGAGTGATACTGCTGCAAGATTTTTTTGTCCCAAAGCAGGAAATGGAACTTATGTTTGATGGGGAAAAGGGAACATATCTCTTCGCTATGCACTATCGGAGCTTTTTAAAATAGTTTTGGAATAGTCGTGCTGGAGTTGAAGTTGAAAGAATCATTTGTGCTTTATTTTTATTAGCCAAGAGATTTCAACTTGGAAGTAGAAGCGCAGGTTTAAAATGCCATTAAAGATTTTACCCAAGTAAACTATTGTGGATTTGGGTAAGGCTACCAAGTATCTGATAACCACATGTATGCTTTTTTAAAGATTTCCTGGAATGAACTTAGTTTATTAATCTTAAGTTTTGCATGTACACAGTGGGCGGAGATTCCTTCTGTGCACTTGTAAAGCTTCAGCAAATTTCGAAATGGGGAGGGAAATGCGACGGCTCTCATTTGCAAAGACACATAATATAGCAGAGTTACAATGAGTTACAATGAAAGTAAGCACCTTTAAAGACCTTTCGATCCATGCCAAGAAGATGCTTGTTTGCCTATTCTATTATATATACAAAAAAATCTAGGAGTTGGAGACAAAAGGACAGTAAAGTTGAAGTCTCTCCCCACCCTCCTCTCCCACCCGCCACGCGGGTTCGGAAAACTGAAAAGATACTTAGTTCAGTTGAAATATAGAGCTCAACCAGGAATTTTGATAGTAAAGATTTCGAAATATTTATCAACAGGTACTATTTAATAGTTAATATTCCTTATAAATTTATCTAACCTCTTTTTAAATGTGTTAACGGTGGGACTCGAGACAACCTCTCCCAACAACTAATTCCATACATTTACAATTTTATACGAAAAAGATTTCCCCATACATTGAGTCTGTACTTTTTCGGAACGAGCTTCATGCTCTTATTACGTGTAATATTTCTATTGAATACAAACTAAATGGAGTACTCCACATTTTCGATTCAATTTAAGATTCTATATAATTC
This sequence comes from Ceratothoa steindachneri, assembly GCA_963969495.1. NCBI lineage: Eukaryota > Metazoa > Arthropoda > Malacostraca > Isopoda > Cymothoidae > Ceratothoa > Ceratothoa steindachneri. Next base: position 17,803,739 of record OZ018320.1, on the reverse strand, counting down.
AATTAGTTGACCTAGTATACGTCTTGTTTCTAATTTGTAAAGGTTTAACTTTTTCAGTCGTGTATCATAACTGTATTTTCTTAATGATGGTATCATTTTCGTAGCAGTAGCTTGCACTCTTTCTAATCTTTCTATATCTTTCCTGAGGGAGGGCGACCACACCTGGGCACAATATTATAGTTGTGATCTTACTAAGGCATTGTACAAGTTAATTAATACGGGTTTGCTTTTATAGCTGATCTGTCTCTTAATGTAACCGAGTATCTTTCGCGCTTTTTTTCTACATCCACACAGTGTTGTGTGGCAGTCCAAGGGGACTGTCACCAAAGCCAGCAGGGAGCCCTTAGCCAGCCGCTCCACATAGAAGCGGCTTTGTAGGGCAAACCTCCTTAGGGAAGCCAGGCCCATTCGGTCACTTCCCTCAAAAGACCTGCTGGCAAGGATATTAAACCTTGCCGGGGTTAAGGCTTGTGCCTCCTTACAAATGACTCTTGACGCTGCCAACGGGACCTGCGATGTCCTGGGAGGGGATGGCCAACTGGAGGCCCCTCCTGTGATAGACATGGTCCTTGAGGAGACCCAGCCTCAGACGGTAGGGCCTTCCATGGGGGGGAATCCGGGCTCGGCGCCAAGCACCGAACCCGAGTCCGGCCCTATGCAAGGTCCCCCTCAAACGGCTGAGGGCTCCGAGGCAATACAAGGAGGGGATGGATCTCCTCCGACAGGTGCCCCCACGACTACCAGGAACTTCTCCATTTCGGAGAGGGACCTGGCTGAGGCCGGCCCATCTGGCATGGGGGCTTCTGCCGGCAGGGGTGAGAAGCGGGTTCATTCCCTGCCCTCCTCTCCAAAAAAGAAAAAGACTAGAAAGACAAAGAAGACTCTGGGCTCCTCTCCATCCGCGGGGGCTGCGGGGACAGATGGGTCTGCTACCACTTTGGTAGGCGACCAAGCCAAGATCGGCACATCCGGCCCCTCTACCACCCCGTGTGCAGAGCCCCTGACTAAAACTAAGACCAAAAGGGCACAGGGCGGAGCCTCGATGACATCGGGGCCCCTCATTCAGAGGTTACCTGGCGTTTTTGAGTCCACTGGCTTCAAATGCTTCCTCGTTATTCGCTCCACTGATAGCACCATGTTGTCCAAGGGCAACATGATCCATCAAAGAAAAGGATTAGCTAGTGCAATTGGTAGAGAGCCGAAGGTGACCCTTTTCTCGGACGGTAGCCTTCTGGCGAATGCGGCGAATCCCGCCGAGGCGGCCAAGATAAGTGCTCTTCGGACACTTCATGGCACCCCGGTGAGTGTGACGCCGCACTCTACCATGAACTTTGTGAAAGGAGTAGTTTTTGCGAGGGAAATCGATGACTACTCAATTGAAGACATCACCCTAGAGCTGGCCGACCATGGGGCGGTCAAGGTCGAACGTGTGATTAGAAAACAGGGAGGGACTTCGAGACCCACCCCTACACTCCTTGTCACGTTCGACTGTGACAAGCTCCCTAAGTCGGTGCGTGCCGTTTGGTACCGCTACCGCGTGAAGGCATTCGTGCCACTGCCACTGCCACGACGGTGCTATTACTGTCACCGCTTCGGCCAAAAGAATCGCTCATTTAGACGTGCAAACTCGGGGTCACCCAAAGTATGTGTAAATTTCTCCAAGGTCACACACGATAAGTCCAAATCGTGTGTGGCCAAGTGTGTCGATTGCGGAGAGCCGCACCCTGCTTTTTCAAGGCAATGTAGTGCATATCTCCTTGAAAAATAAATCCTGGCATTTCAGGCCCAGGATAGACTCTCATTCCGCGAGGCTAAGGACTTGGTTCTGGCGCACCCGGCTCTGCCTGAGACGTCATATGCCTCAGTAGTTAGAAAGGCACCCTCTGCTCCTGGCTCATCCAGGCCAACGAGCATGGTTGTTTCCGCGCCCATTCGGAGCCCTTCTACGGGCTCTACCCAACCCGGGCGCTCCTCTGGTAAAGCTGGTGGCAAAAAGGGTTCATACCCAGCCCCGGCTAAAACCAGGGCTCCCCCCTCTTCCCCCAGCGTGACCGTTTCCCGTAAGGCAAAACGGCCACCCACCTTCACCGAGTCGTTAGACTCACAGGAGGCAACACCCCTGAAGATGGTCGCTAGGCCATCTTCGGGGGTTCTTAAAGCTGTCCCCCGAAAGGAGGACAGCAACAAAGGAGCTTCGGCTTCTTCGCCCACGCCCCGAGGTGGAGCGAGTGGCTCGAAGACGGTGGTTCTTCGAAAAGAGGGCCCCCAGCCTCGGAAGCCGCAGCGCCTGCCTAAGGTTTCGAGGCAGAGGGAGGGAAAGACTCGCATAGCGAGCCCAACCTCTCCAAATAAGTCCAGGAAGGCGACAGCGCCCGGGGTTCTGCCCCCGGGAAGCGTACGGCCATTTCCGAGAGGGTCTCCAGTTCTGGGAGGGCACCCGCGTCTCCTCCGAGCTAGGCCTGGAGGGCATATTCCTTTAATGGAATTTGCCGTGGACTCCGGGCCAACTGGGAGGAGCTGCGGGGGCTCGTCTCGTCCCGTTCCCCCGTAGCTATATTTTTGCAGGAGACCATTCTAGGCGCGTGCCCCCTACCCGCCCTCCCGGGGTATAAGGGTCTTGCGACCCCACCACTGTGGGATGGCCGGGCTGGGGGATGCGCGGTTTACACCCGGCATGATGTCTCTGTTCTTCCTTTCTCTTTAGATACCTCCTTTCAGGCAGTGGCTGTGCAGCTGCACCTGGATAGGAGGTATACTATCATTTCTGCGTACATTCCACCGTCAGCTGACTTCGACGCGGGGGACTTCCGCCACGTCGTGGCACGGTTGCCGAGGCCCTATCTCTTGCTTGGAGATCTGAACGGCAGGCATCCTCTCTGGGGAGATTACTCCATAAATCCCAGGGGACAAGTCCTTGCCGATCTGATCGAAGAACTTGAGATGGGTGTCCTAAACGTGGATGAGTTTACGCATCACTGTCCGAGAACCGCTTCATTTTCTTGCCTTGACCTATCTGTGTGCTCTTCGGATGCACAGCCTGATTTTGATTGGAGGGTGGTCGATGACCTCCATGGTAGTGATCACTTTCCCATTCAAATATCATTTTAAGGGCAACTGCCGCCTGAGAGACCACCTCGTTGGTGCTTGGCGCGGGCGCGGTGGCCTGCATTTCAGGAAATGACTGAATTCTCTATCTCAGTCGAGGAGTTTAGGTCGGTAGATGAGGCCGTTGAGTTCTTCTCCGGCAACCTCATCGCCGTGGGCCTGACTACTATTCCTAGGACGTCTGGCCGTTTTGCACGCCGACCCCTCCCATGGTGGTCGGCCGAGTGTGAGACGGCCCTCAAACAGAAGCGTTATGCCTACATGCGCTATAAGCGCCGCCCAAACGATTTCACTGTCGCTGAATTTCGTCGGGCTAGGGCTAGGTTCCGGTATATTTCGAAGCACGCCCGCCGCTCTTCTTGGCGAGCATACGTGTCTTCACTTAACGTGAAGACCCCTTTAGCTGAGGTGTGGAAGCGAGTCAAAAGGATTCGGGGCAAGTTCTCGCAGGACCCCCCTCCCGTTCTCCAGGAGAATGGGACCTCAATCTCGGACCCCGCGTCCGTGGCGGAATCCTTAGCGACCGCTTTTTCCGCATTTTCTAGCCGTGATGCTGCTCCGCCAGCATTCAATGCACGTCGTGATGTCGTGGAAGGCCGCCGGCTGGACTTTACCTCCAGAGGCGGAGAACCCTTCAACGACAAGTTTACTGTGAGTGAGTTGCGTTCCCCTCTCGCTTCGTGCGCGGACACCGCCTATGGTCCGGACGATGTCCCGTACGCCATGCTTCGACACCTGGGTAAGCAAGGCATGGCCTTTCTTAAAGATTTGTTCAACAGGATCTGGGTGGAAGGTCTTCTCCCAGACTCCTGGTAAATTGCTACTGTGCTCGCCTTTCGCAAACCGGGGAGAGATCACTCTACTCCGACCGGTTTCCGCCCAATCTCTCTAACCTCTTGCGCGTGCAAGTTGATAGAGAAATTGGTAAATGTTAGATTAGCCTTTTTCCTGGACAGTGGAGGCCATCTGTCTTCCGCACAGTGCGGCTTCCGCAAGTTCCACTCCACGTCGGATGCTCTGCTCCGACTGGAAATGCCGTCTGCGAGGCTTTCCTTCGTAGACAGTACTACGCCACGGTGTTGTTTGATCTGGAGAAGGCCTATGATACCGCATGGCGATACGGTATCATGGAGACTCTCCACACGATGGGGGCGAGGGGACGCCTCCCAATGTTTATATCTGAATTTTTTCGAGATCGTCGATTCCGCGTACGGGTGGGGGGAGCCCTCTCCAGCCCAAAGGAGCAGGAAGAGGGTGTCCCACAGGGAAGTGTCCTCAGTGTCACACTCTTTGCCCTGAGCATTAACGGCATCACCTCTGTGCTGCCGGAAGATGTTCTCGCTACGCTCTACGTGGACGACCTTTCGATCTCTTTTGGCGCGGCCCAGATGCCAACTCTGGAGTGTCGACTCCAACAGGCATTGAACCGCGTCTCTCGCTATGCCGAAGCGCACAGGCTTCGGTTTTCTTTGGCCAAGACTAAGGTGGTGCACTTCTGCCGCCATCCACAGCTTCACCTCGACCCAGATCTGCTTCTTAATAGGGTGCGCCTTGATTTGGTTGAGTAGCACCGTTTCCTTGGTCTTGTATTCGACCGACGCCTCACCTGGGAGGCTCATATTCGCAGCCTTAGGGTCTCTTGTATCCGGCCATGGACATTCTTCGTTTTGTGACGTTTAGCGCTTGGGGCGCTGATAGGGCTACTGCCATACTTTTTTATCAATCCTTTGTTGTCCAAAGCTCGACTACGGATGCAAGTTTTATGCATCCGCAGCCGAGCGTTTATTGCGGAAGGTGGATTCGATCCCCTACTCCGGCCTTCGCCTTGCGACCGGTGCCTTCCGCACTTCCCCCATTGAGAGCCTGTTGGTCGATGCTGGGTAGATGCCACTCACTCTGCGCCGCCGGCAGTGCATCATTCGCCTGTACGCGCGAGCCCGGCGCCTCCCTCAGTCGCCAACAGCTCTCACTGCATCCGCAGCTGATCTCGATGGTGCCTATGCCGCCGAGAGACGCCAGTCATACCCTAAGCCCTTTGGGTTTAGGGCCAGGAAACTCCTTCGAGAGGTAGATATAGCTGTCGGGCCGGTGGAGCCCCTGGTTCTGCCTAGGACGCCACCCTGGAGGGTACCACATTTGGCTATTTGTCACCACACCTCTGCTTCCAAAGCTTGTACTGCGCCGGGAGTATTGCGTTCGACCTTTTTGGAACACACATCGTGTCACACTGGAACCGTGCCAGTGTATACGGATGGCTCCAAATGCCAAAAGAGGGTCGGCTTCCACGCCGTATCCCCCCTGTTTGAAGTTAGCAGGGCTTTACCAGGCGCTGCGTCTGTCTTCACGGCCGAGCTGGTGGCAATACACCACTCGGTACGGGAGATTACGCGACTTGCCAGGTTCGGAGACCGGATTGTGATCTATAGCGACTCACAAAGTGCCCTGAGTGCTCTCGGGGCATTGGAATCTCCGCATCCCCTGGTTCGCGATATCCGTGACGCCACGGTTTTGGCGAGCCGGGTGAATGTCGAGATTATCTTCTGCTGGGTTCCAGGTCATGTAGGAATTGTGGGGAATGAGCGCGCCGATGAGGGCGCCAAAGAGTGCGCGAGGACTCTGCGACCGGACCAGCGTTTCGCTCTTCCTCACACCGACTACATGGCAGGAATACGGGCAGCTCTTCGGACTGCTTGGCAAAGAAGATAGGAGACGGTCGAAGGGAACTTAAAGTTGCGTGCCATTGCGCCGCGACTGTTCCCATGGACCTATCTTCCAATGCGCGGTGGCTTCAGGTTGCTTTCTCTCGTCTCTGAATCGAACAACCTCGTGTGACGCATCGCTATTTGATGGAGCGCTCGCCTGCGCCCTATTGCAACGACTTGCGTCGTCCCCCAGACTTTTCGGCACATTCTTGTCGAATGTCCCAGTCTGGGTGATCTTCGCGCATGATACCTGTCCCGGTACCGGGATGGGCGGGGTCGCTACCGCCTGTCCCTTGTACTAGGGACAGATTCATGCACATTGACTTGTGGACTTGTTGACTTCTTGGGGGAGGCCGGCCTTCTCCCTATTATTTAAGCAAGGTTTGTTTTTTTTTGTTTTGTTTTGTTTTTTGCACGCTCCTGCGCCGGGGAGACCTCCCCCGACGCAGGAGCTTGCTTTCTTTCCTCCTTTTTGGGGTGTTTTTTTTTTCTCTTTAATTTTATTTTAAAGTAGCCTAGAACTAGGCCAGTTTTAATACGGCGACTAATGCCCAAGTAGACATTCGCCAGATGAGCTCTTAAAAAAAAACAACAAAAAAAACATTGATCACGACTCTCTGTTTACGATTATTAAGCTGGTCTTCAATCCAATTTGATATTTTACCTCGTATTCCTAGAGCTCTAACTTTAGACATTAATCTCCTGTGTGGCACCTTGTCGAAGGCCTTTTGAAAGTCCAGATGCAGAATGTCGACAGATCTCTCACTATTATGAATTGTGTTTATGTAATGTAAGAACTCGAATAAATTTGTAAGACAAGATCTGTGTTTCCTAAATCCCTGTTGCGTGTCTCTTAGCAATTCGTTGGTTTCTAAATGGCTTGCTATTTTTTCTGCAATAATACTCTCGAGCATTTTGCCAATTATTGATGTTAGACTTATAGGTCGATAATTACATGCCAGATCTTTACGTTCTTTTTAAAATATTAGCGTTACATTGGCTAATTTCCAATCTTGAGGGACAGTACTAGTTTCAAGTGATAAGTTAAAAATGTATGTTATTTAGTCCACTACTGCATCTTTTACTTTTTTGATTACTCTTGGCACTATCTTATCGGGTCCTGTGGATTTGAATTTATTCATTTAAACTATTCGTATTCGTACATCGTTGCTCGTGCATTTCAACATTTCTAGTGAGTCATTGCCTAAGTACTCATTATATGGTATGATATTTTGATTTGAGGTCTCGTTGTTGAAAACTGATGCGAAATACTCGTGTAGTGCAGTGGCTATATCTTTATCTCTAACTTGTAAATTATTGTGACGATCATTGATTGGGCCAATACTGTTTTTTATTGGTTTTCTACTATTAACGAAGGCAAAGAATTCTTTGGGATTTTCTTTTCAGTTTAAAGCTACTCTCATTTCCTCGTTACGCTTTGATCTTTTAATTTCAGCCTTTACCTTTCTTCTGAGATCAATATATTTATTCTTACTCGCTTCTGAGCTGTTTAATTTGATAATTTTATAAGCCTCGTTTCCTTTATTTATGTCTCTTTTGATTTCATTTGTCAACCATTTAAGATTTTGAGTTTTTCCACTTGTTCTGACTTGTATAGGAATGAATTGGGATTGTTTCATTAAAAAATTGTTTTTAAATTCATTCCATGCTTCATTTATGTCTCTACCAGTTATTTTATAATTTTTGAGACTTTTTTTTAAATTTATGAAATTAACCTTTCAGAATTCTAATTTTGTAATACTTCTTACAATTCTTTTGTGATGTAAATTTAATTCAAATTTTATTAGGTTATGATCGCTGCTGCAAAGTTAATCTCGCCTACGTTCACGTTTGAAATAAGTTCATCATCTGAAGTTAAGATTAAGTCCAATATATTCTCTCCTTTTGTTGGCTCAGTGACCCATTGAGTTAGCAGATTTTTATCTATGGAATTTAGTAATCTTTCTTTTTCAGAATCTGAATTCTTTGTCCGCCAATTAATTTGGGGGCAGTTAAAATCGCCAATAATGAGAGAGAAACTGTCGCTACTAACGCTTGTCAAAAATTCATAAAATCGATTGTCTGTTTCATTTGATCGGTTTGGCTTTCTATAGGCCAAGTATATATGTAAACATTTGTTTGTATTTAGTTTTATTCCTATTAGTTCAAATTCTGTATCTATATTGCAATTAATAGGCTGAAGGTCCTCACTTATATAAAGTAGTACTCCTCCTCCTCCTTCGCTATAAATTCTATCTTTGTGAAATAATTTGTAGCCTTGCAAATGAAATTCACTGATATAGTCCCTCAAATGACTGTGGATCCACGTCTTGGCGATGCCTATTATATCATATTTTTTTAATGCTATTAACGCTTTGAATTCTGATTATTTGTTCCTGATTGATCTGGCATTAAATAAGATGGCTTTGAGTGAAGTTATCCGTTTACTTCTAATGCTGCACCGAAGTCGTTTCCCGAATTTTCTTGAGGTGGAGTAAATCTTCAAAGTTCGATTGTGTGCGGCATGCAAGTAGTATCTAGATCGTTTCTAAAATATTGTTCAAGTTAGAAAGCAGTTTATCATGATATGCATTTACATTCAACTACACGATGAAGCCGATTTCCTTTGGTTTGTTCGCTACGTTGAACGTGTTTTGAACTCCTAAGATCCGGAAGCTAAACACAAAGACTGGAGCGAAAGTTTGCTCTCATCATCAGAAACAATCTTCTTTAGCAATACAAAAATAATAAGCCATACAAGTGGAATAGCTTTCGTCGATTAAACTATGGCTATATCTACACATAAATGTCTTCTATATATTTTGAAAATTTAAAAACGATAAATAGAGATAAGTGAATTCATGAAACTAATAAAAAGCACTTGAGAGTTGACATACATAGCTACTCGTAGATTCATGCGATTGACATTTTTAATTGTTGTTGGATGATTTCGTATGTTTATATTTACATATTTATTAACAATGTGTATGCAACTAAAAGTTTCCCCGAAAAGACAAACACTTTCATTGGGACAATGGTCAGTTATTCCGATAGAACCGCTAATTATTCTAATAAAATGCCCATTCCTTTCTTACTTGTAGTGTTATAAGCCTACTAATGGGATCAGATACTAAATGGTTAAGGGTATTATAGCGTTATCATTTGTAAAGAAGGCTAAATAAATAACAGCGTTCTTTATTGTGCTGCCTATAAAACTCTAATAGACAATTAATTTTCTCGGTAATACTTGAGTTTAGGGGCGCACAATAGGGGGCACTATTTCTGGGCTACAATTTTGGGCTGACTCTAGGCCTTATGACGTCAGACGGTAGATTCGAATGTGGCCAATCACGGCGTTGTATTTGTTTTTTTTTATATTTTGTTTTTAGATTTTATTCTTTAGTAAATGCCTGCACTTCTATTCAATTATATTATTCAGTAATGCATTGATATTTTATATTTACTAATGTATTAAATTTTTATGTTTTGTTTAACTATTTTTGTGAAACTAAACCATTATTTTCACACACTGGCAACCCTTAATTCAACCTTATTTCAATCATTGGCAATCCTGGAGGCGAACATGGTTTGTTCGACTTTAATACGCCTTTTGCAACGGGAGTGGAAATGAAGCGCGGCTCGATTATAATACTGAAAGGTGAAGATGGTTTAACTTTTGTCCTGAATTGATTAGTTATTAGGTAATTTAAAACGAGAATAGTGCCGCCGATATTTACCAACCACCGTTTTCATTCACATATGGTGTTAACCTTTTGAATTAGGACTATTACGAGTTTTTTTTAAAGTTGTGGGGGACGCTATCGTCTTTGTTATTTTGATAGACGTGCGATCTGCTCTGCACGTTTATCGAAATAATAAAGACAATAGGCCGCCTGCTGTAGGCTTCGCCTTATGACGTCATTAGGCCTACATTGTAGCCCCAAATCGTATCACAGAAACAGCGCCCTCTATTGAGCGCCCCTAAACTGAAGTATTGCCATTTTTCCATGGATTTAGATTCAAAAGTCATGAAAAATTTTAATGACTCTCACGTGATCAAATAACGGGGATATTCCTTATATACTTCAAAGAAGGCGAGAAATTTTATTTTTTTCAACCAAACTTTCCATTTGTTCGACTTATTTTTAAGTACCGTGAAACTAACATTCATACAATATATTAAAGGGGAGAAAAATGCTGCTATTGAGAGGAAAATGGTCTTGTAGGGTCATGTAAAGTAAAACAAAAAAGGGAAGGTTACTGAGCATTTCATCATAAAAACGCACAGACATTTATGAATATTATCTTAGACAAAGGAACAGGATAAGGAAGTAAAAGAGTTGATGTAATTAGAGAAGATGCAGATGTTATGAAGCAACATTATTTTTTCCAGGAATGCTCCTCAAGGATCAATCTGGTGCCCCAGAGCATGCCAGAAATTTCATTCTGTTTTTATGTGACTTTCATTATCTGCCGAGAGAAATCTGTATACGATTGAAATGAGACATGTGACGCATTCAACTAACTATTTAAGTAAAAATTTCACATGTAACACTCACATGCACTAACCTACATGAACTACCACTGAAATCATATTAAAGAGGCCATTAAACTTTATGGGATTATTTGAGGTTTTGATTAAAAGTAAATAACGTTTTGCTTTAATCTTTAGGGGCTAATAAGAGTGTAATTTTCTTCTAGTAGAAAAATTTTCGGAGCAATTTTTCTTACCAGATTTGTGGCAAATTCTAGAAATAGGTGATATTAAAAGGGGCGGGAAGCCGTAGGAGAATAAAAATTTACTTTATATTTAATTGTATGAAAAAAATACAACGGCACCTCGCATTATTTCGAGGTTTTAAAACACTATAAACTTAATTTTAATTGGGTAATTACAGATAAAGTCATACTTAATGAATAAACGGAAAATACTACGGTAAATACCGATAATCAAGCGCGAAAATTTCATATATTACAATTAAAACGATAAGAAGTTTAAATCATTTAATTTGCACATAAGAAAAATGCGTGAAAAGTACTACGTATCGCAGTACTCTACCGTGAATTTTCTGGTTAAGTTTGCTGTTTACCTTCTAGATTCAGGTTAAATGTACTTTGGATTATAGAAAAATACTAAAAATCCGAAAAAAATTGACTGAACATAAATGAAACAAATAAAACCTAACTAAATCTAACCTAAACTAATTTAACGCAAAATTAACCATAAAATATAGTGACGATAAACTACCAAAAGAGATTTGAATATAGACTGAAGATTAACAAGCAACGAATTATTTGAAAGGAACAATTTAATATTTCAAATAGGAAATTAATACATTAGTTAGTTGAAGTTGAAGTTGATGTAAGAAGAATGAAATGTGTAGTAGGTATATAAAGATAAAAAGAGGTTTGAGAATTGCCCTGGTGTAGAGGGCTCCTCACAGGTTTGTCTATTCTTTTACAATTTATTTCTTCTCTTTATTTGTTGCTATTATTTGTCTTTATCATTTTATATATTTAATTATATGTATTTGTTTTTATTATATTATATTCTTTTTCATTTATTTATTTTTATTTTGTATTTTTTATTGTTTTTTTTTTTTTTAAATATATATCACTATAACTAGGTAAATAAATAAATATTTTTTCTATTTCCTCCGTCGGCTTACGACTTTTGCTAAGCGTAAAATTTCACAATTTTCTTCTTCCAAGTCTACATTAGTTATAGAGAAAATATAAAATAAATTGGGTATTTGCTTTGCGGCTTTCAGGGCAATAGCCCTTTGCCAAACGGCCATACACCAACTCAGGAAAGGGTTAAGAAAAGAAATAGTCTTTTCAAGGCCAGCTTATATGCAAATAGGAACGGTTGAAGGAGCATATACGAACTGATAGAACATTCCATATACTAGGATAAATATAAAGGTAGAATGATTTCCCATGCAGCAGAGACGACTGCGTAAACCAAAAGGTAAGAATGCAGATCCAGACAGTGGGTTCTTAAGGCCCGGGGAAGGCCTCATTGAGAAGACAGGTAAGAGGTGCTGCGTCATTTAAGGTCTTTTAAGTAAAAAGGGAGACCATGAAGGAGATTCTGTGCAGAGTAGACATCCAGTAGAGTTCAAAATGCATGACTGGTAATCTCAAAATTCTTTTAATCAAAGGCCAAGCGGATGTCGCTGAGGTTACGAAGAAAGAAAACCGAGGAGCCCCTCAGGTTCCGAAGAAAAATAATTTTTTTAAACCGAGCTATAGTCCTGAACGGGTACTAACAGAAAACACTTCGATTTCTTCATGATTCAGTTTTACAAATTTGTTCGAGATGCATCCCTTAAAAGTGCTGTACGTGAAAAAGAGAGTCACAGCTCAGGAGTAAGGAAAAAAGGAGAGTTAAATTTTATAGATTTAAGCATAGAAATGGACTGATATTCCGAAGCGATTAAGAAAATACCGAGGTGAATAAGATAAATATGGAAGAGAAGCAACGCAAACTGAGCCTTGTGAAACAACACAACTCCCTCATCCGTACTCAATATATTGCCTTGAATATCTATAATATAAGGAGCGTAAGCAGCAAAGTGCACCTTCAGAGAACACTTATGAATTCAAGAAGGTGATGGAGATTGATAGTATTACTGAGAGTATAAAATGCTGCTGAGAGGTCAGGAAATACCTGAAAGGAATGCCGGCCAGTATCGGTCACACGAAAGAGTGGCCAGTCACATTTAAGAGAACAGATTTATTACTGTGCCTGCCTTGAAGCTACCGGGGCAATCTTATCAATGTTGGAAGAGAACAAGTTAACTATAAACTTGACAGGCACCAACGTTTCTTGAATTTAGAAGGGATCAGGAGTTAAGAGATGGGGTGATTGCTTGTTTGGTCGTTTATTTTCATGGTAGTTTTTTTCAGAAATAAAAGAACATCCGCTTGCTTGAAATAAGATGGGAATAAACCTAATGAGAAAATGGTTTTAAATATAGCGGTCAGGTAAGAAATGAGAACAGAGAAGAAGTGACTTTAGAAACCTGGAGGAAAAGAGTTGAGTAGGGTAAGAATTTTTATAGGACAGAAGAAAGAGATCAGTTCTTCAGGGGATACCTGCAAGAAAAAAGAGGCTGCACTAGGGAAAGGGGGAGGTTCCTCGGTGGGAAAGGATTGCTGCAGAGCGAATCTCTGAAAGAATGCAGTCTTTTGTCTAAAAAAAGTAGAGAAAATGGCATGGGTGAAGGGTAGAAGAGATTTAGGCCAATGGCGAAGATACAAGCAAGAAGCATGAACAGAGTCAGTGAATGGTATTTGATTTTAGCAAGTTAATGCTGTGTGTGATATTGAGTGGTAGACTTCAGAGAGACGTTGTTGATGTGAATAGCAAATGACTATACAAAATGAAACTGCCTCCATCCCAGTACTACAAACTTTTGCTTCCAAAGAGGCCTATCTGATACTCTGCATAGCATTTTTGCCTTTATATTTGAACTAAAAAATCAATGTGCACACAGTCGTTGAGAGAAAGGATGATAAATTGAGCAAGAACATCATGTCCATGAGGAGGGATTCTATTTCAAAGAATGGAGAAGATAAGTTGAAATCAGAAGTGAGAGACAAGCTGTTTAACAAGGATTTGTGTGAAGTAGGTTGCCTGAAATTAATATTTTATTATATAACTAGACAAGAGGAGATATTTGATGCTTTGAAGGAAGAGAGAACAATAAATTGATTAATAACTGATTAGAGATTAATGCAGAGAAATCGATTATAGAGAGGCTATGATTTGGCCTGATGAAACAAAAAAGTTAACATCATCGAGAATTCGAAGACACGAGTGAGTAAGATACAGAAGGTTAAAATCTCCTAGAATATGGACATATGCAGATGGGTTAGAGAACATCATGTTTAGAAATTCATCCATTTAAACAAATAGCTTTTTAATGGATGGCTTAGGGGTGCGGTAGATAAATTTGATTTTTGAGTGTAGGCTTTAGTGCCATTGAAACAGATAGCTTTGAATATGTCTAGATATGAGAGATATGTCTGGGCGCAATTAAACAAATATCCTCTCCACGCATGGTACTTTTTGATTTTGTAAGAAACTATAGCCATGAGCATATTGGCAGAAAAATTTTTTTTAACCTCGTTTCTTTAAAGAAAATTCTCCCGTTGCTTTGTTGTAATTTTGTCACTAATGAAATCTTCCTTACCTGCGTGAGCGCCTTGATAGAAAGTGATAGTGGGCCGAGGGACATAAAGGAGGTTTGGTTTGTGGGGGAGGGATTTTATCTGAATATGGCTGGTTATGAAAAGTGGTTGTACGGAGTTAGCAAAATAGGAACTTCGATTACTTATGTAGATGAAATTCCAAAAAGGAAGAAACTGAATTGAGGGGAAAAATGTGAACAAATACAAGAGTGATTACTTCAGGCCATGTCTGTAAAAAGTAGTAATAATATGTGTCGTGCTATACCGCCGAGTATGTATGTACGTTTGTTCCGTACATGTAACTGCGTTCCTTTTTTTCTGTAAGAGTGCTATACCTTTATTTATCTTTTGTTTTGATTCTTTAACCAGGAAGGATTCGTAATATTATAAATTTATTGCCATATGCAGCGTTTAGAGGATTTAATTAAACAACTATGGCAAAAATATACTTTTAATTACATAAAAAATTGAAATATGAAAACTTTAAATATACTAAGGCTATAATAAGAGGACCTAAATAAAAATTAATACTACCAATGAGTACTACGCGATGGTTGACACAAAAATTCACTTTAGTACGGAATGGTAACTATAAAGAACATAAATAAGTTGGATTCCCTTTAGTTTTAACTAAGTGGAAGTCGGGCGTGAGATGACCTTGAACGAGAACCTCGTTGATACGATGATTCAAGGCGTGAGTCTGAATAGGACGCACAGCTGTCCGTCTCGCTGCGCGAAGGATGCCGTTGATGGAAGTTATTCGGGAATAACAGCTGACTTCGAGGTAAGTGGGAGGCGCGTGGCGATCTTGACTTAACGATATAAGCGAGGGAATTGTGGATGTACGATTATTTCAATCCTTGGGTTACACTTGCGGGCTTCTCGATGATGATACTTGGCCAAAAGGTGAATCTTTTCTCCAGTGGAACTTCACATTGGTATTCCTCAATGGTGAGGGATATCTCTGTCTTTATTCGAAAAACTGAGATATGGGGTTTCTTGGAACGATATTGGTATGAAAGTGATTCTCTATACCGATGGTCTACTCTTCAATGTGACCTAAAGGAACAGCCTCGGGAAGAAAGCTCCCGCTCGGTTCCACTTCTTCTTGATTTCCGATTTGACTCCTAGACTCTTAATTTCTCTAGATCGAACTATATATACCTCGATTTTTCCCTGGGAGGAGGTGAGGGTAGATGAGGGCCCACCTTTTTGACTCTCCCCTAGGGCATCACTTTTCAACGTTGTGACCCTTAGCACTTCTGGTTTACGTCGGAGAAAGTGAAATTCGTCTATTTGGCGAAAATCGATCTAAATAATAGGAGGGGACAGTGAGCCTGTTCATAGGTTTTTATTCTAAAGGCTATCCCACCCTCCTTTGTTTATTTAAACGGACTACGAAATATGCTGATGGTAATCCTTTTTTTGTGAGCGATCTCGAGGATTGTTGGGACAGCGGGGCAAAAGGCAGAGATGGGGGGGAGGGTAAAGTATCGGCCCATATGCCACGTAACTGTTGACGCTGTGTAACTGAACTAGCGTCTGTTTGTCCTTGCGATATTGATTTTTCCACAAAATTTAAGCCTGAAAAACTAATAATAGAATTATGTTAATAAACGTAAGGAAGGATTTTTCATTTGTTTTCCATTTGCGATTCACATTATTATTCTTTTATTTAAAGGAAGAATGAATTTACAATCTCTCGCGCTTCATCCTAACAAACATTAATCAGCAGATTGCAAAAATACATAACTAGTTTTGCAACTTTAGTGATTTAGGAACAACTAAATAAAAATATTTTTTTAAAAGTACATAGAAACAGCTGTACTCAAAACATAACGCTCCTGTTTATATAAGAAATATTCTAAAAAATAGCGAGATAAAGAAGTTTGAAATCCTTGTTTCTGCAGCAGACATTGGTTCCAAATATTTCGATGTAACGAAGAATTGAAATAGTACGATGAAATTACGAAGCGAGGTGATAATTTATTACTATATCATGAACCACTGTTTAAAACTAAAACATATACTAAATTAGGATTAGCCTAGACAGTTACATGCTAGTTTTTGACGACACTATTGTCATTTACTATTTTATTCTAAAACTTTCCATAGGCAGTTTAAAAATGTAATTCGAAAATATTAGTTATTTAACGCATCACTTCTAAGGGAATTTATTTTAGTTTCAAATGTAAACGCGATATTTTTATAAGTAAATTGCAATCATTTTAAGACCAAACTGTTTATATATAGTTTCAAATTAAATATATTAATATAAATGTTAATATTCATTGGGTAATTTAACTTCAATAACGGTGAGGCTAAATTTTTACTCGCTACCGTAACTTTTTGAAAATATTTGTTGCTGAGTTACCTTTTCCAGATTACTCTTTATTCACAAGAAATTGCAGATGTAATGCATTGCTTTTGGTTTAAATTGTTGGCCTAAAGTTCGTTTAGCCATATGTTGGTAATTATTTAAGTGCTTAAATAAAATTTTATCAATTTTATAAGCTTTAAGAAAAGAACACTATGAGGAACAAGTCAGTCTTAACCAATGGCACCGCTTATAAACTTTCAAAATACCACTTAAAAAAATGGAGAGATTTAAAAGAGATTGAGAGAAAAAGTTAAGTTTAACTCCACTTTACAGACACATCTCCGTTTATGTTGAAAAATTATTCGAGCTGAAATTTCCTCTGATAAATGTTATCCGAGAGTAACTTTAAAAGAGAATAAATATATAAATATATTTAAGAAAAGAGAGAAAATACGGCTCATTCAACGTCATAAGCCAACAATAAAGAAGCTTAATCGAGCCGAACCTATCAATTTTAAATTCTTTCCACGCCGTTTAAGTTTTATCATGGACTATTTGAGTCAGAAGTGGTTAGACAAGAATAATAAGGAAATCTTCAACTAAAAATCGTGGATAAAATTAAGAAAATTATTCATTCTAACTCTAAAAACATCTTTTCACATCTTATCCATTAACCTTAAACAATTATTTTTTTAATCCAATGGCTTTTGTCATTCATTAGAACATAAGAAATAAGAACATAAGAAAAGAAGGAGACTGCAAAAGACCATTCATGGCGTACACTTGGCAGCTCCTGTTCCAGTCAACACACAAAAGATTTCTTACCAGAGAAAAGTCATCAACATTGTCACCCTTTACAGGAGTTCGTCAGATCTAATCAACAATATACATAAAATGCATCCAGAGGATTATGTCCATTCATGCAACCGCAAAATATAATCTCCCCACTCCTTAGAAAAATATATACATATGTACATAAAAAAAGTCAGTCCCATCTAGCAGCTTCATCCATATATTTATCTAATCTATTCTTAAAACTACTCAAAGAGGAGGCTTCTATCACATGTCTAGTGAGCCTATTCCATTCATCTACCACACGATTAATAAACCAATTCCTCCCAATCTCCTTCCTAAACCTATACTTATCAAGTTTAAACCCATTGCTACGTGTCCTGTCATGTTCACTAAGTATAAGAACCTTACACAGATCCCCTTTATTATATCCTTTTACCCATTTGAAGACTTCAATCAATTCCCCTCTGACTCTTCTCCTTTCCAATGTATGTAGATTTAGTTTTCTGAGCCTTTCATCATAAGGTAAGTTCCTTAGCCCACCAATCATCTTTGTCATCCTTCTCTGCACATACTCAAGCAAATCAATATCCTTCCTATAATATGGTGACCAAAATTGTACTGCATAGTCTAGATGAGGCCTAACTAGCGCCAGATACAGTTTTAGAATGACTTCAGCACTCTTATTGCTTACACTCCTCCTAATGAATCCCAATATCCTATTAGCTTTATTCTTAGCATTTAGGCATTGCTTTCTAGGACGAAGGTCTGAACTTACCAAAATACCCAAGTCCCTCTCACAATCGGTCCTCCCTAAAATTCTCCCATTTAATTTATAACTATTCAATGTATTATTTCTACCTATACTAAGTACACTACATTTGTCTATGTTAAACTTCATTTGCCATTTATCGGGCCAATTGGACAGAATGGTCAATTCTTCCTGCATTACAACAGCATCAGAATCAGCCCTAATGGCCCTACCTAGCTTAATATCATCAGCAAATTTACTCAGGTCACTACTTATACCTATGTCAAGATCATTAATATAAATTAAGAATAGCAAGGGACCCAAAACAGATCCTTGCGGAACTCCACTGCTAACACACCCCCACTCAGATTTAACTCCATCTATACTAACTCTTTGCTGTCTGTCACCAAGCCATGACTAAATTCACCTAAATATACTGCCATCGATCCCGTGTGCTTTAACTTCGCTCAGAAGCCGTAAGTGTGTCACTCGATCAAAAGCCTTACTAAAGTCCAATTATAAAATATCATAGTTTTCATCATTATCTGCTGCTTCATACATATTACTATAAAAAGACAGCAAATTAGTCAGACAGGATTTACCCTTACTAAAGCCATGCTGTGATTCTTTTATCAACTTATGCTTATCCAAGTGTTCTCTAATATTCCTTGCAATAATAGATTCCATCATTTTCTCTACCACTGATGTCAAACTTACTGGTCTGTGATTAGACATTTTTGTTTTATCCCCTTTCTTCAATATAGGTATCACATGGACTTTCTCCCATGCCACTGTCACAATGCCACTATCCAATGATTTTCTAAAGATGCATGCTAGGGGCTTACTTAAAACATCCTTACATTCTTTCAAACTTCTAGGAAAGACCTCATCAGGACCGGGTGCTTTACTACTTTTGATTTTATCAATTTCCTTTGTCACTATCTCCTTTGTGATCAAGATATCCTTTAATTTCTCTTCATCATTTCCCCGAAAGATCATTGACACCTTGGGTATATTTGGAGTATCCTCCTGTGTAAATACTGAGAAAAAAAGTCATTTAGCATTCCAGCCATTGAGTCCCTATCACTCACTAATTCTCCATTGGAATCTATAAGTGGGCCTATTTTATCTCTAACCTTAGTTTTGTATAATTGATAAAAACTTTTAGGATCTTCCTTTGCCCTATTTGCCACTTTAATTTCATAATTTCTCCTTGCTACTCTAATTAACTTTTTAACATCTCTTGCTAGTTCATTATATCTCTGCCTTAAGTGATCCTATCCATTTTTTATTATCCTATAAATTTCCTTTTTAATGCCAATATAATGCTTAATTTTATCTGTCATCCATTTTGGGGCATTATTTTTAGTCCTAATCTCCTTATATGGAATGTTAATCATCTGACCTGTAATTAATTGCTCAATTATTCTTTCATACTCCTCTTCAATTGTAATCTCTTCCTCCTGGTGATTATTGTCTCCACTAACTGATATCATTGAATCTATTCCTGATTTGATTTCATTGCCTGGTTTCTGTACAACTGCCTCCAAATAAGTCCTTAGCCCATTATAATTTGTTCTTCTAGAGTAGGGAATTTTAACATTGATCATGCTACTATCAATACCATTCCATTTCATCTTGAATCTAATTTCACAATGGTCACTATTACCCAAATTTCCTCCAATCTCAGTATCCTTAATAACTTCTTCCCTATTTGTCAGAACTAAATCCAGTATATTATTACCTCTAGTGGGTTCGTTAATAATCTGCCTCAGAAAATTATCTTGGACAACATTAAAAAATTCCTCAGCCTCCTGATCACCCACAAGAGCTTCCCAGACTATATTTCTTAAATTAAAATCACCCATTATACACACATGCTTACTTCTACATGCCCGTTCAATCTCCTGCCACAGGAGATTTGAAGCTTCCTTCCTAAGATTTGGTGGTCTGTATAATAATCCTATGACAAGCTTGTTTTTACCTTCCTTTAAATTTAGCCATAATGACTCTGTGTTATCATCTAATTTAATTGTACTGTTTACACAACACTGGAGATTATCTTTAATATAAATAATAACCCCTCCTCATCTCTTCCTATTCCTATCTGTATGGAACATGTTAAGCCCTCAATCTTAACCTCAGGTTTAAAGTGATTACCTGCCAAATCAAGCCATGACTCTGTTATCGCAATTATATCAAAATTCTCTTCACTCGCTAACGCTCTTAAGAGATCTATCTTATTCCTTATAATCCGACCATTTGTGTAGTATATTTTTAAGTTTTTTTTATTATTTTCATCTTCATTGCATCGTGCTTTTTTATTTCTAGTTATCTGCTCATTCACTTGTGCATTAGCCTCCCTATAACGCATCAGTATGCCCTCCCCCCTAGCTATTCCTCTATCTCTGCATCCCTTCCATTTCCTACACCTGCTCTCTATTCCTGTTATTCCCTTACCTCTAACAGCTTCTCCTAATAGGCTTGACTTCTCCTAATAAATAGCAGGAGCTTTCAGTTCGTATGTGTTTTAATGACCATGAGCCATTAATGGTCTCTCATAGATCCCATTTTTCGTGTTTCAATTGTTAGTATCAATACAACATTGTTGAAGAATTCCCGCCACGAATGTATCCTCTTTAACTGGATTGTTTCGTCTGCTCTAAATTGCATTTTTTCCATTAAAGATTGTTAATTAATCCAATTAAGGAACGTGTTGCTCTCTTATATCTTGTATCCATTTGTCAATTTAGGGTGACATTGAAGAGAAAATTTTGTTTACAATATTTTCCTGTTATCTTTCGCATTTGTGACTCGCAAAATTCATAATAAAGTACTAACTTATTCATTATATAATATTTTGAGGTTTAAACGAACTAAATAAATTAAATATTGATCAATGATTTGTATGGGCAAATTTCTTCTCTATACTTATTAATATTCTTGAAATGACTTGATCTTGTTAGGCAAACAACGCAATAGTATATAGTTGACGGGGGATGGGAGGTAGGAAATTATGATCCAATCAGGACATAATAATTGACTTTTTCGCACTACTTATCCGTTAATATACATACAATCAAGTTAATTGTTGAGGGACGAAGGCGTGTGAGTAAAAAGTCTTTAAAGGTACACACTACTGTACGCAAGACAGGCACTATCGGAGCTGCGCTTGGGTACAATTTAATTGGAAAAAAAGGTAAGTAGCTTCTACTTAGAGTGCGATATTATAGGTTCGCTCGTTAAAAGGGAATACGTTTGCCAGGTTCTTCTCAAGGGTTATTTGAAAGATAAACACCTATACAAAAATAAACTTTAATACAAACAATAAGAAAAAGGGCACAAATGAATATGGAAATCTAAATAATAATCAGTACGACAAAAGAATATTAAGGAAGCTAGGTCCAGGAAAATATATAAGTGATCCAATAAGTTGGATTGAATGAAAGATATATCAAGTCTTTTGGCGTTACACCAAATGGGAAATTCTTCTTAGGACTGGGAACAAAGAGGAACGACTTACGAGGAAAGGACTCCTGGTTACTTCGAGAGGATGAACTGGGATGTGAAAGACCAATGGCCAGCTCTTCGTAGATTGGATCTCGATGCAGAGGCGTCCAGAGAGACTCCGGCTACGGGGAGAAGTAATCACGAAATCGAGATTCGTCTGCGGACGGCAGGAAGTCTCAACCAAGGTAATGAGACGGGAGAAACCCAGGAGAATCCTCCGGGGTATAAACGGTTCTCTGTAATCTTCCTCTGATCAGGGCGGATTACATGAAGACGATCTGCTGAGGAGATCACAAGGGCGAGGGGGTCATTTCACGGGAGACAGTTCCTAAGGTCTGGACGACAAGAAGCTCGGGTTCTCTCTATCTGCTGAGGATTTGCAAACATCACCTTAAATAAGAGACACAGCAATGGTTGAGAGAGGATTTTGTGCACGATGGCCTCCCAAGGGGATATCGCACACGGCTTAAGCAAATAAAGACCTTGATAATTTGGGGTATCGACGAGACGAAGGGAATTAACTGAGATTTCCAAGGGATATCAGACGCGGCTTAAACAAACATGAACCTTGATAATCTTGGGCAACGACGAGGCAAACGGAATATAGGACGGATTCCCTTCTACCCCAAGAGGGGGAAGATGGACACGGCTGCCACCTAGAAGCGGGAAAGCGTTATCAAAATGGGGGCAGGATGGTGATAAAGCACCCGAAATTAAACCCTGCTGCGTTGATGTCTTGAAAGCAGCGAAATTCAGTGAGCTCCTTCCATGGGCTTTGAGGAAGACTGCCTGCCAAAAATAGCCTTTTAACGGCATAATTAATTGTGTTACTGCAATAATTTTTCTTAATTTATAAAGGTGTGGCGGAGAGGGAAAATAAAGCAAATTTTCCGTTCTTTTTGAAAAGCAAGGGTGACACATAAAAACGCCAATCGAAAGATAGTTTTGGGGCTATCTGAGAGAACGCCTATATTAAGTGTTACCTTCTCGTGTATGTGTGTGAGAAGAGCTCCTTGTGAGAGCTTTGAGGAAGACTGTGTCTGCCAAAAATAGCTTTTTAACCGCATATATATATATATATATATATATATATATATATATATATATATATATATATATAAGAAGGGCGGTCAATATGTTTTGCGAATCAGTAGGGCAAAACAGAGGAAGGGGGATGGCTGTTTGTGGGGGTGTTAGGACAAGTTATTACAATTTAAGACCTGCAGCCGCACGCTCCTGCCTCGTCTATTTAAGAAGCAGTAGTTGATCGCAGGTCTCCAGATACAAATTTTTCAACAATGGAGAAGGTTGAGCACCGCGCAGTGATCAAATTTTTGACTAAAGAAGGCAAGAATGCAAAAAAGATCCATGAACGCATGGTTGCAGTGTACACCAACACTGCCCATTCCTATTCAACCATTGCTCGCTGGAATAGGGAGTTCCGCCATAGTCGTAAGTTCCATGAAGATGACGTCTATCCAGGACGTCCGTCTGACGTGACCAACGAGGACAATGTGTCCCGCGTGGAGAAGAGGATTCTCGAAAATCAACGGTTGGAGGTCGAAGAAATCGAGCGAGAACTTGGAATATCACATGGAAGTGTTATCAACATCATCCACGACAATTTGGCCATAACCAAAGTCCTTGCTCGTTGGGTCCCTAGAAACCTCACGCCCCATGATCAACTTCAACGTGGTCAAAGTCCACAAGGCTAGAGTTGCACAAGCTGCCCTGCGCGAGTGCGGATTCGAAGAGCTCAACCATCTTCCCTACAGTCCAGATCTGGCCCCTAGCGACTAATTTTTATTTCGCCAGCTCAAAGCTACACTGCGTCGACGCCGGTTTGGGGACGATGAAGATGTCCAGCTCGCCGTCCAGGAGTAGATTGAACAGCAGTCGGGAGATTTCTGGTTGTCGGGAATTCAAAGCCTCAGGGACAAGTGGCGCATGTGCATTGAAGTCGAGGGTAGTTATATTGAAAAATAATAAAACACTTTTCCTCATATCTCGTTTCCTTATATCCGAATTGCAAAACTTATTGACCGCCCCTCGTATATATATATATATATTTATATATATATATATATATATATATATATATATATATATATATATATATATAAAAATATATATATATTTTCCATAGTGTGCAAATTAGTTCGCACAGTGGTGAAATAGTACAATTATTTGATAATTGTTGTTTATATTTGAAAAGAATATGTTAATGATAAGATTAATGGTACATTTAATATGAAATAGGATCGCCCTTTGCTTTTGGAACCTACTTCACTCGCTTTGGTTTAGATTCAACCAAATTTGAACACATTTCTGACAGTTCTTTGTTATGGTACCAGGCATTGATAATAGCACAAATCATTTGCATCGTCACACAGTCAGTTTTCTCGATTCTACGTTTATTTATAGCCCATAGGTTATCGATGGGGTTTAGGTCAGGAGAATTCCTAGGCCAATCTATAACGGTAAGTCTACTTTTTTCGACGAATGTGCACATTATTTGGGAAGTATGGCACGGAGCCAGATTCTGCTGGAAAATGCCGCCTCCATTTGGAAAGTCTTTCTGCATCGCGGGAAGCAAGTGAGTCTGCATAATTGCCTTGTATTTAACGCTGTTCATCATTCCCTCAATAGTAACAAGCCGGGCTAGGCCTTTAGCACTAAAACCCCCCAAAACCTCTTCTTAGGTGGGTATTTTGGCGCCTGTTGAATATGTCCTGGCTGAAGTGATCCATCTTTTCTTTGTCTTACTACCACTGACCTATGCCCATGTACTTTAAAATGCGATTCGTCTGAAAACATAACTTTCTTCCAATCAGTTGCCTTCCATCTAGCATACTTACGTGCCCAGTGAAGACGTTTTGTCTTCATAGCAGAAGCCAATAACTGCTTACGTAACAGTTTTCTACCAACTCTGCTAACTTTAATGAACCTTCGCCAGACGGTTGAAGAAGAAACATTTACACCAGCTAAGGCCAAATCTCTCTGGAGGTCTTTACTGGTTTTCTTGGGATCCTTCATCCTACGAGTATTTCTAATGAGAGCCTTGTCATCGAAAAGTGATGTCTCTCGTTTTTTTTCCCTATTTTTTTGTCGCAGTGTTGAATGTTCACCAGTGTCTTCAGCTCTTTTTACAATGTCGCCAACAATTGACTTTGCTACCTTTATTTCCTCAGAAATCCGTCTGATCTAAAACCAGCATGTTTTCTAAGAGCTATAATACTTGCACGCTTCTTGGGTGTGATATCCATAATAAATTTATAGTCTAATAATGATTGGAAGGTGAATATTCTGCAGAACCAAGTACACCACGGAGCACCCTACAAGCAATAATCATATACGAAAAGCTCTGGTGTTTCACTGTCGGGCTTAGTGTAGCTAGGGCAAAACAAAACAGTTCCCAGATGTTACAAGTAGACTATTCTGCACGGATAACAAAAAAACTTCATTAGTGTTGCAAAAATTAAGACATAGATACTCGTATTATGAAATAAGGTAAAAATTTGGTACTGTCCGAACTAATTTTCACAATTTGTCCGAACTAATTTTCCGCAAATACATTTCAGAATAACCTTCATTAACAATTTAAAAATAGGTAATTTTTTCCGCACCAAGGATTTAACCCCGGCTTATTTGCGCAATAGTATTATATACAAATTTTCTTGCCCTGGATGTTCCCAGAGAACATATATTGGTAGTACTATTCGCTCGTTACACTCGAGGGTTTGCGCACACCTCAGCATTAGTTGCCGAACAGGAAAGTCTATCGCTAGTAAGGAAGTCTCACCAATCAGAGATCACATTATAAAGTGTGAGGTTGATGCAAACATCAATAATTTTGAGATTCTGGCCTCTAATTCTAACATCACCCAACTCAGAATTTTAGAATCTCTCTTCATAAAAACACATTCGCCCACGTTAAATTCAGACTTGACCTGCCACCCATCATCGGTAATAGCCAAGCAGCTTCAGACCTGTTAATATTCTACCGACAACAAACTACCCATAATCGTGTCCAATTTCGGTAAATTCCTTAATCATTCCCCTGACTTGCTGACAGCATGTATGAATTTGTTCCTCTCCTTTGCTTTGAGCTTATCCGTATATGTACTTGTAATTATTAATACTTTTAATTTTATAGGTTCACTATCTTAATTATTTGCTTTTGATTTGTATTCAGTTTAAGTTAACATTTGTTCGCTTCACAAATTGTGTTTATCCCTTTAGCCTCATGATGGATTGGGTAATCCGAAACGTCGCTTGGAATAAATAAGAATGTCACTGATGGTCGTATCCTTCCTACTGCAATTAAAATTACGCCTTCTTAAATGCAACCTTGTTGAATATATATATATATATATATATATATATATATATATATATATATATATATATATATATATATATATATATATATATATATATATATATGAACGGAAAATTACAATAACACGTGACTCAGTAGATACTTAATAACCCATAGGAAATAAAAGAAGATGATACACAAGCGTTCTCGTCATTTTATAAGACTAAAGAAGGATCATACAGACATTAGGAAAGTAGGAAAGTAGAGACAGATAGCAAACAGACAAAAACAATATAAACTCTTAAACCTGTTGAAGAAAGTCAATTTTTGGTAGATTTCGAACACTCTTTGCTTTTGAGGCCAATGCGCTAGCTGGAGTAGTTAAGTCTCTATATCTTTTTATATTATGATATATTCTATAAAAATCCGTAATAGTTAAGAAAAAATAAATATTCTTTGTTGAATTTAAAGAATATTTTGTGTATAGCCCTGGAGTGGTTGCGTCACAAGTTTCAAACTTTACGTATCGACGACCTTTGCAATTTGTTCTATTTCCTGCTATTGGTTTCCGATATTTTCGTCCTGTAATTTAGGATCGCGTGTTCGACCTCTTTTGTTGGAAGCAAAATTTGTGATATTTTTTTGCTGTATAAATCAGAAACACTCGTTGATCATGACACTTAAGTCAACAAATCCTTCCAAAATTGAATATATTTTGCTTATTTCCCGCTTATATGCTCTATTTCAATGTATTACACATCAAGAAATCGATATGAAACACCTATTAATGCAAATTATTTCAGCAGGGCACAAACGATTCAATTGCATTTAACGATTTTAATGCAACGCATTTAAATCCATTTACAACGTGGAATTCCAAGAGAAGAATTTAATATCATGTTCATTGGACTTAAATCTTTTAGCATCATAAATATCTTTTACGATTAAATGTGTTCCTTTCATTTATTCTCACTAACAAATTTGAGACTAAGCTCGCCCACCTGAATATTTTGGCCTGTTCCTAAATTTCAAGGATCTGGGAATTTTTAAGCGTGGTTTTAATTTATAGCAATCATGTTTGCACTTTCTCCCTTTGATCTTTGACTCTCTTCTGGTTTTGAATTCACCAATCAAATTAAACCAATGTTACTAAACTAGAAGTTAGAAAATGACTTCAAAATAGTTTTACGTTGGTATTATTTATCTGTTATTATTTTTAGCTTAGAGAGAATTTGAGACATTTGGCGAATGAAGAAAACTACACTAATCCAAGACTGAGATTCTATGTGGTTGGAGCTGTTTAATTAATATGTTGTTAAAATAAATTTGAAGTAAAATAAATCTATAATTCTACATGATTAATGGAATAATTGTTTTTTAGAGAAAATATAAAATATAGTGCTATGATATAATTTAGATGCGAATTTTGTAAAAAAACTGGTCTAAAAAATACTGAAATAAGAATTCTTTCAGAGTATATAAATTATGAAAATTTATAAGGAATAAGGAAACTTCTAATCTTTTTGGTTTTGAAAAGTTTCAGTAAACAAAATAAAATTGTGCGGTAAATTGTAACATTTTCATCAAAAAACGACTTATCCTTTTATTTCTTAACTAACATAATGTCATGGATTGATTTTGCTAAATCGCTTCCACGAACTTTATATCGAAGTAAATGATAGATCAATCCTTTATTTTTTTGAGGTGTCAGTTTTATTTCGGTATTTATTTCATTTCATTTCCACCGGTGACACAAAATGACGTGATAGATGGATAGATGTCTTAGTGCTGGTCTCATGGCGTACACTTTACGGTGATCGCCCCGTAATTTAATTTTATTAAAGAGGCTCTTTCAAGATTCTATTTTCGAATTTAAAAGATAATAATTGATAGATGATGCTTTATAAGGCGGATATTTACATGTGCTTATGATTTGAATGCATATATGTTGAATAGGTTAATAATTTTTTTGCCATGCTGTTATATCATAATTTAATAAGAAGGCCACTTTCCTTTAGAAAACTTGTCAATCAGGAATGAATATTATGTTCTTTAAATATTAGTCTCGCCTCTGTCGGGGGAAGGGGGCCGGCGTCATTATGGTGTGGCTGAATCGCAGTCGGCAGATTGCAACTTCTTGACGACGTTGCATTGTCAGTGGTTTCCACGCTGAAAGATTTGGGAATATGTGGCACATTTTGTTTGAGCCCTTAAGGTTGGCCCATCTGGCTGACGAGGTTTCCTTCAGTTCGTTTCTTATTGTAATTTTGTTGTCTTGATACGTAATTTGGTGGTTGAATGGGCGTATGATTTGTTGGGCGGCGGTTTTAGCTGCCTTGTCAGCTTTTCCATTTCCATGCACACCTGTGTGCACAGGGACCCATCAGAGTAAAATTTATTTCCCAAAGTTGTTGGCTTTAAATATCTTTTCTTTGATATCTTCGAGTATTGGATGCAGGTCATCCAGTTTTCTGAGAGCTTGTAGGCTGCTCCTGGAGTTGAAGTAAATGGTCTAGTCCTTCTTGTTCGTATGCCCATCTTGCTGCGTATCTCAGGGTGTTGCATTCTGCCGTGAATATGCCTGTTGTTTGACATAGCGTCTCGGTATTGGTATATTTCCCAGATATCATTGCAAATCCAGTCCCCTCCTCTGATTTCGAACCATCTGTAAATATTTGGACCCCCTGGTGTTCTCTTGCGTGGTTTAGGGATGCAAGTGTGCGCTCCCTAGTTTGTGTTAGTGTTCCCTGGAGATTGATGCTCTGGCAGACCTTAACATTATTTTTCTACGGTGGGGTTTGTGGGTAATACACCTCATGGATAGAATTCATTGTAATTCCATACTCCTCCATCAAAAGTCACGCCCACACGCCAAGTGGTTGTGGGAGTGACGGGTTTGCTATCAAGATATGGTCTAGCTCGTCGTTTAGAATGGCTTCGGTGGTCGGTGAGGGTAGGGGTTCTTTCGGCAGGTGCGTAATGGCGCCGTGTGGTTTCCGCCATCCGCAGGTCGAGGGGCATTTACCCTGTGCCACATAGAAGAATGCGTATGGCGATGATTTGAAGTTACCGATGGCGATCCTCAGATAGTCATTGGCCACCGATTTTATTAGTTTGAGGAGTCCTTTGGTAGCAGAACAGTATATCTCCATACCGTATTACAGTTAGGGACCGACAATGGAGCAGTATAGGCGAAGTAAGGTTTGTCTGTCCGCTCCCCATTCACTTCTAGTGACTGTTCTCAGAATGTTGGTAGCCTTTTTAGCTATACATTTGAGGTTTCTGATATGGGGTTCCCATGTTAGGATTTTATCATCAATCATTTCTAGAAAGTTGTGTTTTTCCACAACTGATATTTGTTGCCGTTAGATATTTAAGTCCGGCCCACGAATGCAGCCGCGACTTTGGCAGAAGTGGACCACCTTTGACTTATCCACGGAAGAGGTAATATCCGTTAGTAGAAGTCTATGGTTGCCATTTTTTACCCTTCGAGGGCAATAGATAAGTCATCTACGTAGAGGGTGGCTGCAACTCCTTGAGGAATGTTATTAATTATATTATTGATATCTATGGCAAACAGTGGTACACTAAGTACACTCCCCTGTGAGACTCCTTCTTCATGGGGAAGGCAGTAGAAATGGAGTTTCCAACTTGGACTGAGAAATAGCATGCCTATTTTGTGAAGGGTTTTTAATATCCTGAATCTCTAAGATGTGCTGTAGGCCTTTTTGAGGTCAAAAAAGACTGCTTGTTGAGCGGAGCTTTCGTAAGCCACATTGTGAGGGTGACAAAACTTTGTTTGTTTCCAAATACCAAACTAAAGGGAAACATTTTTTCCAGCAGCTTGCTGATGCAAGATGTTAGGGCTATAGGGCGATAGTATCATGGGTGGGATGGGTCCTTGTCAGCAGTGAGGAAGGATAGGCCAGTCACCTTCTTTCACTATTCTGGGAAAGAGTTTTCTTGCCAAAATTTGATAAATAGGGCCAGCATGAATGTTTTCCCTCCACTGCCGAGGGGACAAATCGTATCATAGGACATTTTGTAGATGCCACATCTGGCTGAGGTGCCGCCGTCTAATCTTGCTGGGGAGGCTAAGGGGGAGTAGCCTGTTAAGGGAGTAGAAGTACTGCAATCATGGTTTCTTGTAAGCCGATGATTGATGTGGTTTCAGCGGCCACTTAGGAGCTCAATTGTTCCCAGTTAGATCTAAAGTACACGGATTATCCATTGTATTATTTTCATGTTGTGTTTTATTTGGTGTTTGTAAGTGATGATGGTTAGATTTTGGTCATTAGCCTTTGTCTTTTTGGTTGGTTTTATCCCTATTTGGTGATTGCAAGGAGACTTTGAGGGACGATTTTTACTTTTTGTTGTAGTGTAGGTATCTACGGCTTCTTTCCAGCTTGAAAGAGCATATTGGGATGGGTCGTTTTTCCGGTGTGGTGGGTGAAGGCCGGTTTTCTTTGATGGATGGATGTTAATTAGGTTGTAGTGAAGGTTTTTGACTGGTGGATGGAGTTATTTTGGGGGGAGTCAACAGCAGTAGTAGTAAGGGGTGGTAGCTGCTGTGTCTTCTTATTGATAGCGCATGGCTGAGACTCATTCATTATGCATCTAGGGGTAGAGTGCAGATGATATGCACGCTTCCATCATTGGGTCCACATCTGGGGCGGGGTCGGCCTCCTGTATGCGGCCCTTGGGTGCTTAGGCTTCTTGCGGTGGTCATTGAACCCTAAGTTTTACCCCACGGAATGGGGGTTTAGTATATCTTATATTTTCAAGTATGAAAGCATTAGACATTCCTCTGTTTCCGACTCGGTTTTGCACTTTTTCACGCGCTTTTCAAAAATCAATTCTTTATTTTCACGTCTTTTGACACGACTTCCTCTTAAAATCTGTAGCCTCTACACTTTCGAGTTGATGCTGGGTGTGGTTCGCCATACTTTTCGCATCTTGGGGTGCAAGTTGTGTTGTCTTCAAGATTAGACGCGTTGGCGCAGGTTACGCATGTGGGTGCGAAGTCTTGTTATTTTTTTGCAGCAAGCTCTGATTGAATGTCCGTAGGTGTGGCAGTGGCAGCATCGTGTCGAAGTATGGCCAAGTGTACGGGAATATATGCACACAGGATCTAAGGTTGGCTAAGCAAGGCAACAAAGGTTATTGTTCTAAGAGTGCGATTTGAATAGTTAACTGCAGCTGCGGGATCAAGGAATATTCCGAACACAACGACAAAAATAGATTTTAATATACACTAGATAAAGGGTACACAATATATATATATATATATATATATATATATATATATATATATATATAAAAGAATAAAACGGAATTAGGTTCCGAATACTGATTGATAACTAGGGTTATTAAATGATTGTAATGGAAAATTTTGTGGTGGTAAGAGATTCAATTCCTTTGAACCTAGAGAGTAAAGTGGGGCAAACTTGGATGGGAGGGAGGGGGGCTTAGGGACATTGAGTACTCACGGGTGTAGACGGGAACCCGAATAGGGTGATGCTACGTTCTCCAAACTCTGATTTAGTGAGATGTGGGCCTCTTGTCCCAAGAGCTCACCGGACGAACTTTGGAGCGGGGGGCGGGGGGGGGGGAGAGTTGCCTTCTCCAAACTTGGATTTTGCGAGCTATTAGGCCTCTTGTCCTCAAGAGGTCACCAGAAGAACTTCGGAAAACGGCTTCTCCAAGCCTTGATCCGAAGCCGGTTTAGAAAGGCTGACGTTTCCTCAAGAGACTTTTCTCCCTGACTCGAAGTTACGAGTGTGATGTCCAGCTCTTCCGTGGCCTGCGACAGTCACTAAACACTTCTCGGGCGAGAGCGTCGCTCAAGCGAATCTCCGTTCGGGGAAGCGTTGTCAAAGCGAATATGCGGGTAATCCTTGAGAGGGCGCATATATACTCGGATTTATTCAAAACAAGGAGAGGGAGAGAGACCTTCTCGAACCTTCTTTATCGGCCAGGGCAACAGAGCCTCTCCTTACCGGAAAGTGTAAGAGGCCGGGATCAGCGGGTCTGAAGGAACGACTAGCGGATGGAGCCACAAAAGTTGTGTCGAGGGGATCAAAAAAGGGCAATTGGCAAACCTACAAATAGACGAATAATCTCCCGACTCGAGGGGGGAGGGGGATTAAGATGGCAGGGAGATAGCCTTCAATCACAGCATCATGCCTTGGTGTGAATTTTCTCAGTGACCGGGTAAAGGGGAGGGGGGGGGGTAATGGCTCGCTTTCTCTCAAGATGTAATATCTTGGGGGGGGGGGAGAATTATTACTATTTTATTAGGTCCCTCTGCGCATCGATTTGGGTTGTGTTTGAATTCCCTTACGGGAAATCTTCTCTAGTCCGTGTAGATGTATTTCGGCAGAGGGTGTCAAGGTCAAATGTAATAAAATATGTATTTGTTGGTTCTTCTAGTGCAATTTACCGTTCGGTGCACTCTCTGGGCAGATGTTACTGAGAATTCTCCGAGTTCTTGAGTTATCTTTTCTTCTGTACACTGAGCAAAGTCTGTCTCGATTACTACTCCTTTTCTCATATTGAAAGAATGGTGTGGTGAAACTGTCAGTTCTTTATCAGCTAGTTTGGTCATTGTTAAGAGCTTATTTGCCTGAGCTTCCACTAGGATTCTGCAGTAGGGTAGGTGTTACTTTGGGGCAACCATATATTTTCATTAAATCCTTTAATGAGGGGTAGTTAAATGATAGATTTTCCGGTGTAGATTTTGAAAAAAAACTTTAATTTGTTATACAATTGCTCCTACTTACATCAAGTTACATTTAAATAATAGTAAATTTTCCCTTTCGTCAAGATCTTATGTAAATAATTTTTATTGAATCCAAGTAGACACAAACACAAAGTAACCTCAAAATTACATGTTTATTGAGTGAGAAAAGTGTATGCAAAGCTCCACATATAGCTGCATGGGTTACTTTGAGTCATATTCAAAAGTTAAACTTCACCAGAGCAGACAAATCTTGCTTTGACTCATTCATGGACATCAGAAGTCTACTTTTCTCTTGTGCCCTGATTCCTCCATCCTTCTTTTCATGCGAGAAATACTTAGGAAGAAGCCTCACTCACCATTCTTACCTCCCTCTCAATGCTCTGTGTGTGACAAGGCCAGTCAGGTACTTTCATAGGAGAGTCAATGAAGTTTTTTATTTCAGAAATACTTAAAGAGCAAGTGAGAGGTGGCTCACAGACATCCTCTGACAAAATGATCAGATCTCCAATCCTGGTAGCATCACAATTGATGTCTGGTGTCCTTCTAAGCCTTAAAAAGGAGTCTCCCAGTTGAGTATCTGGGTCCCCTTCTCCCCTGATAGTCCGGATTTTTTTTCACCCCTTCAGCTCTCTCCGCCTGATCTTCAGAGCATAGGAGGGTTTGGAGGATTGTTTCACCGTATGCATACCAAGCTGATCTATTAACAGTTGGCAAAACAATATCCAACACCTCCTTCCTTTGAGACTTAAGTCAGTGAAGTTGATAAAGAATGTGTCTAGATCCCTCAATCCAAGAGTGCTTAATCTTAACGTTAAAACAGCATGGGTAATATACACAGATGATGAACTCAACAATCAATCGTAGATTCTTAAAAGCTTTTCCTTTGAGCTCATGCTTTGACACCCACAGCAAAAAGAGTTTGCTAGCTGTGGTCAGCCAGTGAATGTGGTTTACTGGTCCTATTTCCAATAGAGAAAGCCCTGTAGGAAGCAATCCATCTCTGATTGCCGATACAATTCTATAACCGTAGTGTTGATCAATGGAAAGATCTTGCACCACTTCCTGAGGTATCTTGGTAAGAGGAGGACCTAAATATATTTCAGTGAAATTTGGGTTGATATCCAAGTCTGTAACAGAGTCAAGGAGCTTTCCTTTTGGTCCGGAATATCTGTTGTCAGATAGTGTTGGACCATCCAGGTCGAAAATTAGATGACGGAGAGGGAGGGCCCCATTGTGCAGGTTACAGACCAACCAAACAAGCTTTCTGCCTAAATGGAGCTCCATTTTTCGCATCACTTTAGCATTTACACCTGTGTTTACATTCGTGGAGTCTCCTCCAATGGCCATTAAGCTTTTATCCAACCCATTTTCCCTCAAGCATCCAAACATAGCCTTAGCGATCTTTTCCTTATGTGATTCTTCTTTTGTAGCCTTTTCTGGGACAAAGTGGAAAAGGTAATTGCTCCCAGGCTTACTGATGACAGTATAATGCTCCTCTTTGGGTTTTGATGGAAACAATTTTTCACTTCCCTCTGCCTCCATCATATTACTTGTCACATCAATTTGTCCATCAAATATAACACGATAAATTCCCCCATCCTTTTTTAAGTTACCCACAAAACCAAGTTCAATAACTGTCATTAATTAGCTTTTCCTGTGCTCACTAAACTTTATTCTTATGAATTACGTTACTTTCTCAGTAATGAATCCAGAATCTGTTAAAACTGCTGTTGCTATAGCTGCAATTGGTCTCAATCCGACACCATAGCTTATACTAGCAAGAGCAATATTTTGAATTTCATCATAATTCTTTCTATTCCTGGTGGAAGATTCCGGCTTTTGGACAGCTTCAAAAGTTATTTCACCACCCAAACTGTTGTCACTTTCAGAATTTTCTGCCTCCAGATCTTCACCTTCTGCCAAAAAATGCAGATTTCTTTTCTTGCTGCTTTTCCTGCTAAAACAGCGTTTTTACTTTCAACCTTCTCCTTCTGTCCTTTAATAAAGGCCAGTTCCCTAGAAGGTATTTTTTCTCTTTACTACACGAGCAGTTAATGTGGGCTCCAGTCTTACATCTATTACAACCTACTTCCCCACAACTGGAAATTTGACATTTGTATGCCAATATATCAAATAACTTATTTAGTTTTACAATAAACCTTTCTTTTATTTCAATTTTTCCTTTACCAAGGGAAAATTTTACT
Source organism: Ceratothoa steindachneri (assembly GCA_963969495.1). Classification (NCBI taxonomy): domain Eukaryota; kingdom Metazoa; phylum Arthropoda; class Malacostraca; order Isopoda; family Cymothoidae; genus Ceratothoa; species Ceratothoa steindachneri. Next base: position 17,769,093 of record OZ018320.1, on the reverse strand, counting down.
GCCCCCTTCCAAACCTTCTTAAGCTTTGATATTATTGTGACCTTTTGATTTACAACAGGTGGTTTAAAGAGAGCATTAGCTTTGGTCCACTGATTAATCAAGCCCTGATACATGTCTTTTACCAGCTGGTCCACTTCATAATTTCTCCGGTCATCTCCACTTTGCTCCCTCAGGTAGATGCCGTACCTCAAAATATCTCTTATTGTTGGTAACTCAGCCGCCATCAGCTCTTGCCCAGTCCCAACAAAATTAGTCAGATGAAAACTTGATTTGGACCTAATCGCAGGTACATCTGCAAATGAAAAGATGGCACTTAGATTAAGAAATAATCTCTAACAAATAATTATATGTTATTCTAAAATTATCCACAGCCTTTACTAGCATTCAAATAAAATGTAAATGCTCTATAAACAGTTACCAGTTACAATAGTTACCAGAAATGGCAACACTACTGGAATATTGCCTTCCACTGAGTAATGAGTACTGGCTACTTGCAATTTTGGAGCTAGACCAAACTAAATTAAAGGTAATTTTTAATAGGTTTCCGACTTCTCATGTCTCTTTAATACATTTCTTTGGTCCACTGATTAATCAAGCCCTGATACATGTCTTTTACCAGCTGGTCCACTTCATAATTTCTCCGGTCATCTCCACTTTGCTCCCTCAGGTAGATGCCGTACCTCAAAATATCTCTTATTGTTGGTAACTCAGCCGCCATCAGCTCTTGCCCAGTCCCAACAAAATTAGTCAGATGAAAACTTGATTTGGACCTAATCGCAGGTACATCTGCAAATGAAAAGATGGCACTTAGATTAAGAAATAATCTCTAACAAATAATTATATGTTATTCTAAAATTATCCACAGCCTTTACTAGCATTCAAATAAAATGTAAATGCTCTATAAACAGTTACCAGTTACAATAGTTACCAGAAATGGCAACACTACTGGAATATTGCCTTCCACTGAGTAATGAGTACTGGCTACTTGCAATTTTGGAGCTAGACCAAACTAAATTAAAGGTAATTTTTAATAGGTTTCCGACTTCTCATGTCTCTTTAATACATTTTTACATTTTTTTAGACAAATATCTTTCAGACTACATAAATGTATTGATGATAGAAAACGGTAAATTTGATCTTTTATGGGTAACTAAAATAATATTGAAATATAGTAAATGACCCAGAACTAACAATATTTCAACTTAAAATTGATGTAGGTTCGATCAATCAGAATTTAACTTTTCTGCCAAAAGTATGTTCTTTTCACCAATATTCATCATTTGAATACCCATCATCATCAGTTTCATAAAATTCTAGAGTATGACTAGCTCTAATTCTGCGACCTCTTTGTTGTGATAACAGTAGAAATTCATTCCTGGAAAGTTAAAAAAGTGTTTGGAAGTCATTATATTGTTTCACCATACAACCTTTGACTATATTTGTCTGAAGGTTTGTTCTTTTGATTATGTAAAATCTTCGGTAAGATCTCTCGATGAAATGTCCCGGTAACACTTCTGCTAGAAGTTCCTTGAGGACTTTTGTTGATCGTTGGCTCATTTTTTTTGTTTTATTTAGTTGGTAGGGAGTTTTTTTTTGTGGATTTCGAATTAGTTTCTGCTATCTTTTAGTATGTGTTTTTTTCTTCAGTGGCTTTTCTTTTTTGTACTCTTGGCGGTGTAGTGTTTGTGCAACTGACAAGGAAGTGCATTAGAGTGGGTAGGGGTGAGGGATACGCAGCTTTTCATTATTTTGCCAATTCATTGGATTGTTGGCATTGTTTTTAGGAAAAAACTTGTTAGTTCAAAAATAGAGCATACTCAATCCGTGAACGTACTGTTTAGCTAGTTTTCATCAGCGAAAGAGCTTGCAACCTGAAGAAGGTACCAGGTTTTTAGTTTCCAGCAACCATTGCGGATGCTCATTGGCGCAGACAACGGTCCGGCGCTCTATATAAAGGCCACGGAAATCCACACACAGGGGTTAACATATGCGGACCGTACTGGACGCATCCTGGTGGGCCGTGATCCTTTGTCAAGTCCATTCTTGGTTGAAGATCGGTTCCGCGGACTGAATACCGTCTATAAGGTTCCGCCCCTTTTTGGTAGCAAAATCAAGTGGGGGAAGGGACAGGGGTGGATTGGACTACCAATATTCTGCTCTGGTTTGGGAGGGAGGACCAAACCGGAGCTAGTCTTAAAAAAACAAGCCTCTCGTGACATGTTACCAGCCCGGGCTTGAGTCCAAAGAGAGCATCTCCATTCAGTCTTACCTAATGTGTTGAGGAGATACGAAGAGAGTTGCTACAGAAAGGCAGAAAGAAGATGAGAGCAAAGGGGAAAGAGAGGCTAAGCTGGAATATTTTACATTTTATCCATTTATGTAAAACCCAATTTACTCTTGGGAAACCTTTTCAGGATGAACAATTTAAATACTTTATGGTGCTCATAGATCTGTCTGAATGACGATCCATCCTACATATCCTAAAGATCTTTAAGTTTATATTTTCTTCAGTCCATTAAGAGTTGCCATTCTTATAAAAAACAGCCTTTAATTAATCTACCATTATAGATGTATGCAATTTTTCTACAGAATATCCAAAGTAAACTAAAAGGATTGATGATAAAATGGCTAGTTATAAAAGCTAGTTTACCCATCAATGCGAGGAATAAGAAAAGGCATTTAATGTCCTAGCAGGAGTATTGTATCATATTGAAGTTGGTTGTTCTTGTTAACTATTAAATTTGGGGATAAATTGCAGAAGATAATCCTTCTTCAATAAAATTTCTCCGATTAAACTTACTTAAATATTTCTTCAACAAAACAGTTCTCTCTCGCTTCTTTCGCCCTACGATTTCAGAGATACATTTTTCCTATGAACCACCAAGAAACAGAAAAAACCTTTACAATTTTATTAAAAAACGTATTGTATAAAAAACCCAACGATTTATACAAAACATTAATATTTGGGTGTTTTGTTCAGGGTTTGATTACCGAATAAAAATGTATTTCCCAATAAAAGGTTGAGAAATATTTGTAGAGTAATAAATAAATGAAGTAAAAAAAATAAAGAATTACGCTGCGTGAACGAATGAATCAAATAAACCAGAAATTAGGCAGGCATATCTCTCAAGCGATCCTCTTCTGTCTTTTCGCCATAATAAGCGAGCAACGGGGCGCCTTTGTGTATACAGTTACACCTGGTGGATAGAGGAGGAGGCGCGCTCTCCAGGCCACAGTGCCTCCGGCATTCTTAAACTAGATTTACTCTACTTCGGCTTTAATTTTAGAAAAAAGTAAAATATTCGCCATTTTTCGATCCTTTATTTACAATCCAATTTTCACCTTTTCTTCTTGACCGGCGGCTAATTTCGCATGCTAGTCACCACTTAGTTTTGGTTCATTCTGCTCTAGATGTCGCTAGGGGGGTGAGGGGAGGCTTCTCCCTCCATGATATCTTCAATTAGGTTTATAGTTGGAACATATCTAAATCCCCTCCATCCCTTTACGGCGGCACCTCCCATCTGTCCTTTTCCTTATCTTCCTTTTTTCGCGCCCTTTGGGGTTGTCAGTTGTAGCATGGACAACCTTACTGCAGGTGACATCTCGAGGTATATGTTTCCTCCCGCGCCTAAAGCCTGCAGTATGATCTGCGGCTCTATATCTTCCACACATTTTCACTGCTTCCAGCTTCAACCCCTTTTTTATAGATCGCTCCTTACAAACATCTGCGAGATTCGGTCTCTTTGCTGTTTCTCTCTACGTGTCCGTATTCCCTTTTGTTACCTAGGCACAAATCAATCTCCATTCTCTTGCATCACCTTCATCGTCCAAACTATTTGGCTCTTTCCTCTTTGGATTACAAAAGAGTTATCTACCTCTTTTTAAACTTTTTGATTCTTTTCCATCTCCTAAGGTGGTCAAGATCCAGAATTAATACGCTCTTTCTGTTTCATTTCTTTGTTTCATTTACTAAACCAATCCATTGTAATATTCCTGTACCACAAGGATTTTTTTGTTTGATATTAATTCAATCTTCATTTTAATCTTCGTTTTATAAGACAATTTTTATTGGGAAAGATACCTTTGCATCGTTTTGGGTCAATATTAGATAACAGCCAAAATATTATTAAGATTACATTTTCTTGCCTTTCTTCATGAGCCATTTTGCAGAAGGTTTTGTTGGATCTCAGTCTGTCATCTTTATTGCCTTATCTTATATATTAGAATATAATTCAGGCTGGATCCTCCGGATCTATGCTGGGATTGGCTTGACATCTAAAAGGTTATTCAGATTTTTCACTTTCTTCCTTCAACTGACTTCAACAATAATTCTGTCAAGGTCAATAATATCCTTTCTAACAGGTTACACTGATATTTGGAGTGCAAAAACATGTAACCATTAGAGATGTCTAGTATATCAACTACGAAAGAAATGTGGAGCAAAAAATTAAAATATGCTCGTGTGTATCTATAAGTGATGGTTTACCACGTGGCATTGTAATTCAGGAATCCGAAAAGTAAAACTGAAGTGTAATTATTAATTCTAAAATATATTTTAAAACAATTTATAACATGAAAGTTCAGCTGTTCTTCTATAACAGATTATATTTTAACCTTTACTTTTTATAGCTGCAATTGACATGGAGTTGATTGTCTGCAGACTACATAATTTGCAAGTCAAATTTTTTGGTCCAACCAATGAATTATTTTTCATTTCACTAAATATTACCCACTTGCAAATTGGTAATGGTAATTTTTTTAATTTCATATTATTCGCTTTAAGACGCTACGTGCTATTTCACACCCGAATTCCTTGCGAAGTCTTTTGAGATATACCACCAAAGGCTGTTGTTAACAAAAGAAAAAACGCTAGAATTCAGTTGGGTGGTACTTCGTCAACCCCAGAATTGCCAGTTTTCCAATTCTTCCCGATAAGTCGCATAATCCTGTATTTAACGCAGCTTTCGATAACCCCGACTCAAAAATTTTCTTTAAGAGAAAGAATAAATCATCCACACCTATCAAATGAGGCGAAATCAAAAATTTATTTATTCAGAAATATCATCCATTCTGGTAAGCTCATATACCACTAGCAACATACCACGAGAAATCGATTCCTAAAGCAATTGCATAATTTTAAGATTGAAGTCTAAATATATTGATATTTTGTCCAATATTACCATTTTTTAGTGTAATGCAACTTGGTTAGTTTTCAAAGTCTTACTCTTCTACAAATTTTCCACCATTTTGGATTTTGCCAACGTCACTCCCGTTTCATGTCTACCGGATTTATAGGAAACGTCAATTTACCTTCCCATGCCAAGTCCACGGCATTTTCTATAACTCTTTTGCTACCGATTTCCTGCTTCTGCAGTGAACCCTTAGAAATATTAATTTTATTGACATTCAATACGCTCTCATGGCACAGCACAAAATTATTAGTGTGATAGTGTGATAGCAGTCACTAACACTTCTTATTTTCATCATGATTTCGGGGAATTTCTATCTCCTTCAATATAAAGTTTTATTCCTTATTTTATAATTTATGGAGCATTCAATTCTAATCATGTGCCATTTATTTTACTTAAATGTTCGGTAATCTGATATCAAGAATATTCTTGCCCATAATTTTGCCACAATGGCAATAAAAATATTGGTAGAGTGTCACCTAGGTTTGCAGAAAAACTCAATTGGTTCATATAAGTTTTACCTTCCATTAATGAAAAAACAACAATAGAGCATAAGTCTATTAATAAACTGATAAAGTTTTGAGGGTCGTACATAAAAGATTGCTATTTTCCAACAATTCAAAGAATCTTAAATGAAAATTGTATCCACTAAATAACATTTTTGTAGACCAGTAAATGGGCCTTTTTCTCAGCGCCCTAAATTATAAATCAAAGGATGTTTTGATCCTCGCCGCTTCGAAGAGCTCAAGGAAAATTGATGGCCACCAAAGGTGCGAAAAAAACATTCACAATTCTCTAAGCTTAATCCTGTATAATAAATTACCTTCCTTCGAAAAAAAAACTTCTGCAGCATTTAGTAAACAATAGGTTGCCTCTAAAATAAGTCATGTTAGAAATGTCTTCTTTATTGTTTCTTATAGTATTAAAGTAATCATTGCACGCATCTGCATCCTTCACTTTGTTATTAGCTCGTAAAAATATTTTCCCTCGTTAGTCACACATTTTAGTTGCAAACGTTTAATTATTAACGTTAATAATATTAAAAATTAGATTACGTTCAACGCTATCTAAGGATCTACGTGAAAATTTCATGCTGATCAGCAGCAAGAACATTTTGTGCAGTTTCGGAGATATCTGTGGATGATCTTTCTTTTATTATGAAAGAGACAACACAATTTTCTAGGATAATTGCTGTTTACAGGATATGTAATGTGTAAAATACAAGAGTTCTCTCCTTTGCGAGTCATATTTTAATTCGTATAGTTCTTACGTTATTGAACAGTGTTGAAATATTCAAGAACTGTAAAATGTCACCTATTTGCCTTCTTTAAACCATTGTTTTTATTTATTCTTTTGCAAAATTGGGAATTAGGTGGCTCCATTTGCATAATCTGTGAGTAAAATGTTTAGATAACTAGCGTCATTAAATAAAAGTTTAAATTTTAATAATAAAAGTGACACCTGCAATTGAATTTATTTAGTTTTATTGTTGTGTTTATGAAAAGAATTAAATCTCTATCTTGGTGTTACGAAACTCCTGATAGACACAATAATTCACGTTCTTTAAAAAGACTCTTCTTTGCGTGCATGGGACAGACACTGACGTTATTCTATAATCCGTTTCAGGAGTAAAATCGTGTCAGTTAAATCTTTCCTATCCAAATTTGCAATTGAATGTACAATAATTCTAAATTTTATAAAGGGTGGACATATATTGCTATGTATCTGGTACCAACAGTTGTAAGATAATAACGACAATTTTCATAATGTTTTACCTGCCTCATTTTCGTATTCTTCAGCTTTATGTAAAAAAATTGACTAAAAATTTCGAATTTTGAAACACCTATAATTATTTTTAAAACTAAAACATCTTAATTAACAACATATATGGGTAATATTTATAATCTTAGACTGATGAATTCTCTACATTCTTGTTTCAAACAAATGGGGAAAGAGAGGGATGGAAAAAGGAGTTTGATTTTAAAAACTATCTACCTTTCAAATATTAAAAAAACCCCACCAGACAGAAAACTGAAATAACTTTTTAAAATGTCGATTTAAGGAATATGCTTGATGTGGAGGGAAACTCTCGTGTCTTTTTAATTTGATCCAGGAAATGTTAATTATGATTACTCTTTACATTCACGCACTTAGGTTTAATCAAAACTATTGATGGGACGATTAAACCATCCTTTATCCTGAATTGGAAGAATATCCTATTTTTAAGATTCAGAATCGACTACATCTTTACTTTTTTACTACAATGTCTAATATTTTAGAGTAATAGAAGAAAAGGATTTAATTTCTGTAATTTTAAATTGAAAGGAGACAAAAGAAATATATTCCTAGGAACACAAACATAGGTGAAAGAGCTAATGAAACAAAAAATGGGGTTAGGTAAAAAATAGAAGTATAGAATGATAGTGGAAACTATAGAAGTTCTATGAACATAATACTAGCCAAGAAATCCTATATAACTAAAGATGATTAAAAGATGACATCATAGGAGTGCTCAAGGCACGAATTATCTAATAAACTTAGCCCTAGAAATGATCAAAGTATGATTGTTAGTGAGGCTTTTACTAAGCAGCTGGATGAAGGGTGGTATATATATATATATATATATATATATATATATATATATATATATATATATATATATATATATATATATATATATACGAGGGGCGGTCAATAAGTTTTGCGAGTCGGTAGGGCAAAACAGAGGAAGGGGAATGGCTGTTTGTGGGGGTGTTACGACAAGTTATGACAAGTCAGGACCTGCAGCCACACGCTCCTGCCTCGTCTTTTTAAGAAGCAGTAGCTGATTGCAGATCGTCAGTCACAAATATTTCAACAATGGAGAAGGTTGAGCACCGCGCAGTGAAGAAATATTTGCCTAAGAAAGGCAAGAATGCAAAGGAGATCCATGAACGCATGGTTGCAGTGTACACCAATACCACCCCTTCCTATGCAACCATTGCTTGCTGGTATAGGGAATTCTGCCATGGTCGTGGGTCCCTTGAAGATAACCCCCGCCCAGGACGCCAGTCAGACGTGACCAACGAGGACAATGTTGCCCGTGTGGAGAGGAGGATCCTCGAAAATCGACGGGTGAAGGTCGAAGAAATCGAGTGAAAACTTGGAATATCACATGGAAGTGTTATTAACATCATCCAAGACAATTTGGCCATGGCAAAAGTCTCTGCCCGTCGGGTCTCTAGAAACCTCACGCCCCATGATCGACTTCAACGTGGTCAAAGTCCACAAGGCCAGCGTTGCACAAGCTGCCCTGTGCGAGTGCGGTTTCGAGGAGTCAACCATCCCCCCTACAGTCTAGACCTGGCCAGCTCAAGGCTGCACTGCGTGGACACCGGTTTGGGAACGATGAAGATGTCCTGTTCGCCATCCAGGAGTGGATTGAACAGCAGTCGGGAGATTTCTGGTTGTCGGGAATTCGAAGCCTCAGGGACAAGTGGCGCAAGTGCATTGAAGTCGAGGGTAGTTATATTGAAAAATAATTAAACACTTTTCCTCATATCTCGTTTCCTTATATCCGAATTTCAAAACTTATTGACCACCCCTCGTGTATATATATATATATATATATATATATATATATATATGAATGCAATGTCCCGCAGGAAAAAAATGAAAAGGTGTTTCCAAGTACTTTCGAACTTTATTAAGTTGCTTATTAAGGATAACTACAAGAAATAATATTATATTAGAGGTATATATTATTTTTTGTAGTTATCCTTGATAAGGAACTTAATAAAGTTCGAAAGTACTTGGAAACACCTTTTCATTTTTTTCCTGCGGGACATTGCATTCATTTGCTACCCTCACATGATACTTTGGGAGTTTTTCATTTCATATATATATATATATATATATATATATATATATATATATATATATATATATATATATATATATATACATATATATATATATATATATATATATATATATATATATATATATATATATATATATATATATATATATATATAGGGTGACCCCCCAAAGGGCCCCAAATTCTGATAGCCTTCATTTCTTAATTTTTTGCAATGATTGAATGAAACTTTAGTGACAACTACTAGTTTATTGTGTTTAAAAACATCATATCAAGACATGAGAGTCTTTGGACTTTTCTTCTTGATTCTCGAGCACGTGCTCGAGATGAACTCCATTTAGCTCTGTGTATTTCTTGAGGCGCAGCACAAAGTTGTCCATGATATCCTTACAAATCAATCGACTAATGGCTATGATCTCCTCTTTGATGGATCTCTTGAATTCCGTGATGGTCATGGGTCTCTCTGCGTACACTATGTCTTTAGAGTAGCCCCAGAGAAAGAAATCTTGGGGGCTAGGGTCTCGGCTGTGAGGTGTCCACTCAAAGTCAGTCTTGAAACTGATCACAAGGCCACCAAAGTTCTCTTTAAGCTAATCTCGGGGCAGGTTTAAAGTGTGAGAGCTTGCTCTATCTTGATAGAAGCAGAACTTCTCCATGAGCAACGGGAACAGGGTCTGCAGCTCTCTCTTAAAGGTTTTGAGGACCTCAACATACCGCTCCTTGCTGACTGTCACTGTCGCGTCAGATTTTTCGAAGAAGAATGGTCCGATGATTTCTCTAGCTGAGATTGCAGTCCATACCGTGCACTTACTGAAGTGTAGCTGCTTAGAGGCTACCTCATTTGGCCTGGAGATCCCCCAAAAGACATTTGTCTCCGAGTTTACCTTTTCTTCAAGATGGAAGTGAGCTTCATCTGAGGTTTCAAGGAGGTTAAGGAAAGTTGGGGTCTCTTGAATCTTTTTCAGTATCTTGACTGCCATAGCCTTTCTCTGCTCTTTTTCTGAGGTTGTAAGGGTCTGCTTCCTCTGTATTATGTATGGGTAGGCCTTTAAATCCATTACTAACACTCTTCTGCAAGTCTCACGGGATATACCGAGGGACTGACTTCGGTTGCGCACAGAGCGTTTTGGAATCTGCTGAACTGACTCTCTCACGCTCTCCTCGACCATCTCATCTGTACGCTTCTTGGTGCGTCCTGAATGGCTTGGACGGTTGTCACTGGCTTCTTGAGGTTCCACTGTCCCATAGTTCTTGAAGTGGTCTACCCATTCCTGAATTCTGCACTTGAAGGGGTCTTTTTCACATTCGAATTGATGCACGAAAGTGTCCTGCACTTTCTTGAACGAGCCTGGCTTGTAGTAATGTTTGACGCAGTATATTCTTTGCTGGAGGTCCCATTGAGATCTAGTTGTGTTCACAGGCATTGCTTTAGTCACGTCCTGCAAAGTAAGTGTGATTAGTGAATGAATAAAGGATATATTACAAAAACTGTGTCCTGCCCGTTTTGGGGGGGTCACCCGTATTTACAAAAATCAGTATGAGATAAAACAGCGTTAACACTTATAAATTTAATAAGCAGACCAACCTTTCCTTTTTAATTTGAAACGATACTAAACATATACCCTTGATAGCACCTTCTTGTGCTTATGTTCTGTATCAGTTAAAATTCTGAAGAGGCTAATTTGCTATTTATCGCAATTCTAAGTCATTAAAATTTATTATTTCCTGCTGATTTTTGTCATTGAAGATATGAAAAAATGTGTTGTTAACACGATAAATTGAAGTAAACCTAGTCGCAAGACAATAAAGAAAAAGGTACAAATGGGTGCATTATGAGCTAAATAATCAAAACATATTTACGTGACAAAAGAAAATATGTAGTTACACAGCAAAATAAAAATAAATTAATTTAAAAGGGAAACAATAATAATAAGGTATGATGATATCGGGGATAGGAATGATATTTTAATGAAATGAAACAGTAATAATTTTTTTTCCAAGATACGTGTAATTTCGACCCAAAGCTGCTAGAATATCTGATTAATCCGATTATCAAAAATTAAAATAAGAAAGGATGCAATGAATGAAAGCGATTAACGATTGTCAGAGTTATTATGATGTAAATCTCAGCGTGTGCTTTTTGGAATGTTTCTGCTTGTGTTGGCTCTGAGATTACAAAGCAATGTTCTTTTATTTTGTGTGAAAGTCTGTGTACTCGGTCCGAAGTTAGTATTAATTGTGTGAAGAGAGGAATTTGTTTTCATACAAGCCGGTTTCATATTATGTAAATTAACACGCCTTTTTCCCTTACTGACTTGGAGTGTGTGAAAGTAAGTTAAGTTTTTATATTATTTGTATGCACCTTTATAGGGGTAAAAAAATGTGGAGTGTATCTGGTTGTATAGAATTTATTGGGGAGGAAAACATTTTGTGTACCCAAGGGTTTGGATAAAAGAGCGCAATGGAGTCTATTGTTTTCTGATGTTGTTTTTTTGGTACTATGCTGTCAAGTATCGCTCTCCCTGTTGAAAATCGATCAGCTGGCAAGCGAGTGGGGTGCAATACACCCTTTGTGAAGGATAAAATCATGTTTCCTGATTAAGGACATTTTTAAATTCAAGCAATTGTGCAGATAAGTTATGTAACCAATAATCAGGAGCTTTTGTTGCGAAAACAGAGTCGTTGACGGCGCTTTGGGAATTTTTGAGGATAACGTTTCTGGTATGATTCCCAAGAGTAGTTAAAATACCTTCAGCGGCCATGAGTTTTAATAGCTCTTGAAATAGACCTGACCTGAACTGTAGCTCATTATTAGACAGGAGAAGGAAAGCTTTAGTAGCCCTTTATGTATTATCTTTAAGTGAATCTACCTCCTCCTATTCGCTAGGTATAGCGACAAAGGGCCGTTAAAAGGTCTCTGTAGCCTTGTTGTATGGTAATGAAGGTGTGACACTGAATGCAACTCCTATTCCATTCACGTAGGTTATTTCACATATGGTTCCACAAAAACCTTTTCAAGATGGATTTCAGAGATGTGCATGCACCCATCTGATTTCTGCAAGTTTGCATAAATCAAATGTTAAATAAGGTAGGATAAGGTAGGATAAGGAAAGAGGTAGAAGGATCCTCGTGAAAAGAGTTAATTTATGAATCAGAGAGTTAAGATTTAGCCAAAGACTCAAAACTGGTCAACAAATTTTAACTTTTTTTCTACTAACTTAATTTTGAACCTGCTTTTGGGAAATTCGGGGCCACTGAGTTTAAAAATGGCAATAGTTTTCTTCTATCACGTCAAGTTTTTTTATTTATGGACTGGTCCATATTGATCCCGCTCATAGTAGCAGGCAATCTTACGATCAAGTGAACGGAAGTAGAGGCGTTTGGTATCGTGAGAGAATTACATTTAATACACGGTTATCACACAGAATTTCTCTGGTCGAGACAGACGAGTGCAGCCGTGTTTAATTTGGGGTGCTTTATCACCATCTTCCCCCAAGTTTTATAACGCTGTCCCTCTCCCAGGTGGCAGCCGTATCCATCTTTCCCCTCTTGGGGTAGAAGGGAATCTCTCTTATTTCCCGTTCGCCTTGTCGATGCCCCAAATTATTAAAGTTCATGTCTGCTTAAGCCGCGTCCGATATCCCTTGGAAATCTCACTTTTTATCCTTTCAGGTCGGCGATGCCCAAAATTATCAAGGTCCATGTTTGCTTAAGCCGCGTTCGATATACTTTGAGAAGCCCTCGCGCGCACAACCTTCTGTCTTCATGGCTGTGGCTCCTATTTAAGGTGATGTCTGCGAATCCTCATCAGATAGAGAGAACCCAAGATTCTTGCCGTCCAGACCCTAGTATCTGTCTCCCGTGAAGTGGTTCCCTTGCCCTTGTGATCTCATCAGCAGATCATCTTCGCGTAATTCGCCTTAATCAGAGGAAGATTACGGAAACCCGTTTATACCCATGAAGAATGTCCTGGGTCTCTCATCTCACTACATTCGTTGAGACTTCCTGCCGTCCGCAGACGAATCTCAATTTTGTGATTACTTCTCCCTGGAGCCGAGGTAATCTACTCCCGCTTCGGAGTCTCTCTGGACCCTTTCGCATCAAGACCACATCGACGAAGACCTGACCATTGGTCTTCCACATCCCCAGTTCATCCTCCAGAGGTAACTAGGGGTCCTTTCCTCGTAAGTCCAACCTCTTCGTTCCCAGTCCTAAGAAGAATTCCCTATTTGGTGTAACACCAATAGACTTGCTAAATCTTTCATTCAATCCAACTTATTAGATCACTTATATAACGGGTCTTGCAATAACTTGGACCGATTTTAAATGTGAGTTAAGTTTAAGCGTCTAATTATTTTTTATTTTTCTTTCAGATTTAACAACTTCAGTCTTTGGCAATTTAAACCATGGGAAGATTAACAATTGAACAACGTGTTAAAGTTATCGAAGCCTATTACGAAAATGGACGTTCCAACACAAACGCATTTCGGGCACTTCGCGATTTTTTCGGTCAACATAATCGACCAACCGAGAGTGCAATTGGGAAAATTGTTCGTAAATTCAAACAAACGGGATCGGTGGCAGATATGAAAACGCCATTACGTGCTCGTTTACGCCGTTCAGCTGAAAACATTGCTGCAGTGCGCGTGAATGTGGCCCAAGATTTAGACACCTCTATTCGTCATCGCGCGCAGGAATTGAACTTCTCCACAACAACGTTACATCGAATTTTGGCAAAAAATTTGTCTCTACACGCTTACAAAATTCAATTGACACAAGAACTGAAGACTCCTGACCATTTGAAGCGCCGTACACTCGTCATTTGGGTGTGCGAGCAAAGACAAGCCGATGATGATTTTTCGCCAAAAATAATCTTTGGTGGTGAAGTCCATTTTTATCTTGGTGGATTCGTTAATAAGCAGAATTATCGCATTTGGGCTGATGAAAATCCCAGGAAGATTGTTGAAAAGCCACTGTATCCACAAAAGGTCACTGTTTGGTGTGCATTTTTTGCTAGCTGAATAAATGGGTCGTATTTCTTCGAAAATGATCCAGGGAATTCTGTTACGGTGACAGGCGAGCGATACCGTGCCATGATACCCAAATTTTTATGGCCTAAATTGAATTCTATGGATGTCAAAGATTTGTGGTTTCAACAGGATGGCGCCACGTGCCACACAGCCAATAAAACAATGGCTTTATTGAATGAGAAGTTCCCAGGTCACATCATCTCTCGAAACAGCGAGGTCAATTGGCCACCACGATCGTGTGACTTGACGCCTTTAGATTTCTTCCTTTGGGATCATCTCGAAAGTAAGGTATATGCCAACAAGCCAACAACAATAGAACAGCTGAAGGTTGAGATAATATGGCATATTGTTGAGATTGAGGAGCAACTATGCAGAGACGTCATCAAAAATTTTGACCATCGAGTGGAGGTGTACCGCCGAAGCCTTGGCGGACATTTAGGTGATATTATTTTTCACACCTAATTGCTATGACTCAAGTAACATGATCTTATAGTGAAATCAATAAATCTTTACAAATAATGTTTTATTTACTGGTAACTTCCATCCGTCTTAATGCAACACCCTTTATTTTCCTGAACCGCACCTAGTTTCCTTAATTTTTGCCTGTCATAATATTCTTTTGCCGTACTGATCATTATTTAGATTTCCATATTTATCGGTGCCCTTTTTCTTATTATTTTTATTAAAGTTTATTTTTGTAGAGGTGTTTATCTTTCGAATAACCCTTGAGACGAACCCGGCAAACGTATTCCTTTTTAAAGAGCCAACCTGATTGTGTTATTTTGACATGGGTTTCTTCAAACATGGTTATCTCTATCCTTTTTAATCTTTTCATGGAACATATTGAAAAGTCTCTATACACACAGATATATTATGGCATATGTATGCAGATGACGACATCTCAATCTGACCCGTGTTCAAAATACTGAGCACGTTCTTTTATGCCTTTATAAATTTAGTCTACTACAGAATATCAATCAATTCGACACAAATCTTTATTCATTTCTGCGCAAGAATTCATACTTTTTGAAATGAGATGCTGAAAGGCCCTTGGTTTGTCAGAATAGGCTAAACTCTTAGGCAACTTCCAAATACAAAACTCCGGAGGCGTAAGGTCAGGAGATCAAGGAGTATACTCTAAGAGGGCACGGTTTTCAATCCATCTATGTGTGAAGTGCTCAATGAGCCAATCGCGAGTCACAATGCTGCAACGGGGTGTTCACTTGGCTTGTCGGAACCACATCACACGAATATGTGGCCAATTTGCCACTTGAATTACTAGCCATTGGGTGTTACGTAATCAATCGAATTCGATTTTATTATCTCTGAAAACTGCCAATAAAAAAGCTGCCCATTTACTTCTGCCTCGCCCGTTATATCTTAAGTAAAAACAAGAGAAGTCAAAATAATGGTTGTAGTCGGCATCAAAGTTTGAAGAGAGTGAAAATTGTTCGTTTTTCGTAATTCTAGGTTTATCTTCTTTATCTCTAATTCAGTTAGTGCTACACATCGTTCTGATTGCAAAAATTAAATACATTGATTTTGTAGCTACCTTTGAGCTGACATTTGTTTCTTGCTCTTTTATTCGTTCAGCTTCCTTAATTTGATTGCATTCTATGCTAAGTAGGGTTGTATTAATTATTGGTCAATCTTTTACTCCAAGTTAACAATGTTCCTTCTTCCAGTGTTTTTCTGTTCCTAGGGAATTAGGTTTTCATTATTTCTTCTCCTTGTATTTAGAATCTGATTCACTTTGTTATATTCACATAACTCTTTATAGTTTGTTTAAAACATTATTCAATGATGTGGTGTCTTTGAATAAGCTTAGTCTTATTTAAGTTATCTATCATGACTTATTTTCCCAGTGATCAAATATATAGCTTTGTTATGCACCCCTATCTAATTTATTATCTTAATTTTGAAGTCAGGTAAAGAAACCAAGGCACTTAGGAACTATTCCTTATTTACTCATTCTTCGATAAACATTGTTAAGTCTTTTTGTGCTATTAGGTTTTTTCCGGTGGTGCTCAGTCTGTTTTCTTGTGTGCTGTAACAACCAAGGAAGAGCTGGACTCTGTGAATAGTACCATTGTTAGCGCAATGGTATCTTCGACTTTCCAGAGTTACTTGTTATTTTTGCTTCCACTCTGCTAGTATGATTAGGGATCTGTTGGTGGCCTCCTAGTTTTCAACCTTTATACATTCTGAATCATGTTAGCAATTTTTCTCCTTTTTTAGCTTAAGTAGATCGGTTGGATATATCCTGAGTCACATCATCTATATTCTCAAGTTTTAAACCGCGACGTGTGACATAGGCCATTTGCGGAAAAAAATTTAGCATAACACTGAGGACAGCTAGCTACATCGTGAAAGCCGTTCCCCCAAAGTGAAACGAAGCCTTGAACATCATATATAGAGCGATATGCATCCAGGCTTTATTAGTTCTATTCTGAAATCAAAGTTATGTTTTTGCCTCTCACCAGAGCATCTAACGCCTTTGCTTCTCTTTGTCTTCCTATCTCTCTGCTAATTTCGAAATTCTTGTTAATATTCTTACTATTTTCGTAGGAAAGTTGACTATATTAAACATAGATGTTTTCCAAATCTCCGCCGGAATTATAATGCTAAAATATGATATGGAGCTATCGACTTGTTAATAGGTTTGCCAAATATGGAGATTAAAATTCTTCCCCAGTAACCTACGTTCATAAGTGCTTTATATACATATAGATTAAATATTTATACAATACCGTTATGCTAAAGTGTATGGCGTTCATTATTTTGTCTCTTTTAATGTATGTAAAATAAAGCAGGTTTTTTCGCACTATCAACATTAAGGCGAAATAAAATTTAACAATTTCTTTGTTTGGGCTTCGAATCTAAGGTCTTGCTAGCATCATCATATCGGGTGGTAGTAAGTTCATTTAATTAGTGCTGTTTGTTGGTTACATCTAGATTTTATTCTATATGTATAAATATTTTCGGGTCTAGTTTCATTTTCTTTCTTGGAGATTTTTTCCTTTAATTCAAAATTAATCCCCCAAAATTCGCAGTATATTTCTCACTTATCATTTAATTATAAAATTCCCATTTTTATGTTGGTTATTCCTTTCAACTCCAGTTAAAAACATATTTTTTTCATTACAACAAAATAGTTGTGTGTAGCAGCGCAAATGGTCCGATAAAGATCTGAATGAATTTCCGCCTTGCTACCCCCTAATATTGCTTTATGCTTCTCTTTCTGTGAAAGCGGAAGGTTGGTTCTGGCTACCTGTACATAACTTTAGTTGATTAATATATATGACTTTTATATTTATATTTTCAGTATTTTAACGAAAGTTCTCGGATCACACCATCATTTCTCGGACGATGTATACTCTTTATTTTTAATCGAGGTTATGGATGTAAGAAGGTGTGAATGTAAACACATTCTAGACACTTTTAAATTCGATTGAATATATTTTTTAAATAACGATAGAAATATAATATTGCTAGCTTCTTTAAAATTATATTGAATCATATAATCTCAAATATTAAACGAAAGATACAGTTTTGAATATAACGTGAATAACAGTTGAAGTATATTTTTGCCAAAATTACCATAATCTAAATTGGCAAAAACATTGGTGACATGTAAATTGGTCGACCATTGTCATTATATACTAAGGCATGCTTACTACATCGGTCAGGTAAATACCGAGGAAGTAAAGATTTTCCATATTCATCCTCAAGATGCATTTTTATATTAGAGGGGACAGATAAACCTTAGCAGATTCGCACCATGGTGGTAGATATGGAGTTTGCCTTTGTGGATCAATGTGTCTCCAATATTGTCTAATTTGAAAGTGAGACAACAATATATACTGGTTAAAAAGGCCAAATTAGAGATGCCTTGGATCTCCAACTCCACGAAATCCATACTCAAATTCGATCTAAAAATTAGGAATACACACACATAGACTGAGTAGAATGAATTTCAGATAGAATTATAACACGTGGTTCGGATTCTAAATGAAACTGTATGGCTTTACTCATTAACCATAGTTATATGTGAGCATTATATGGATATAAACAAACAAAACAGGCAAAGAGCCCAGGTAACATGCCAGCATTTCACCTCAAAGAATTAGAAAAGACCCTCACTGTACAAATTATCAACTAAAACAACGGTTTTATTAGGCTTTTTTAATATCTTTAAGATGAAGACTTGAGTATATACTTTTTAATATTGACATATTTTTGTATGGTTAAGCTTTTAGAAAGACTTGATCCCTCAAGATATCATGGTGATATTATATACACGATCATGAGGATGTTTGTAGTTTATAGAGGGATATTGGAGTTACAAGGAGTTACAAGGAAAATAAGTACCTCAAAGGCAAAACAACCTCTTTTGTTCGAAAGTTGAATTGCCTTTTGATGTAACCCAACAAGCGATGAGCCTTTTTCTCCACCTGTAAGCACTGCTTCGAGAATTTGAGATCGCTGCTCATCAGCACACCTATGTCCTTCTCGACATCAGTAGACTCAAGACGCATACCTTGTAGCTCGTAGCCTGACCGGGGGTTCGCATACCCGATGTGCATCACCTTACACTTGTCTAAGTTGAAAGGCATCTGCCACTTGTCAGAGTGGCTGAATGATTGATTCTGCCGACTCCTACTAGTCCCTAGTTAGTTTCAAGATCCAATGAATTATGTAATTCATGATAACGCATAAAATCAGAGTTCTAGAATTTTTATGCGTTTGATCTTCTATCTCTTAAATGAATATTGCAAGGGAAACTCCAGGGTAAACTTAGACAGTCCGCGAAATTATGCTTTGATCCCTCTGTAGCAGATGCTGGTGTCCATTATTTAAAAAAAAAATGTACCTCTCAAGCCACTCTCTGTAACATATACACGGGTGGATTTGTCAGTTTAATATTTTGAGTCTTTTGAGACGTATTTACCTCAGAGGGCGTCTAATTATACGACTGAGGTTTATGGATTTCTTTTTCATTACGAACCCTTCTTACTCTACCTTTTAGCGATATCTTTTTACTCACTCAATGGGTTTTTGGATTCCCTTTGCGAGTTTTGTTCTTCACATCCTATAATACAAAAAAATCACGTTTGGCCCATTAAAAATGCAAACAAATATACATAAGGTCTCCATTTGATGGGTCCTAAGGACCAAAGAAACTCCTGTTAACAAAAAAGCGGACTATGTTGTTAGTTTGGCCGACTTCGATATCCCGAAAGTAGAGTTTAGGGTCTCTTTCCCTTTGTCGGTATTATAGGTTTTGTAACATATTAACTGAGACGATTTCATTGAATTTAAACAGAAAACTGTCAATTAGTCAATTATTTACTAAACATCGTGCGCCCAGATGTCCTAATCATTTGGGGTTGTTCTTTTCATCTACGAATTAGCCATACACAACTGACCCATTACCATTTGACTTCATTTGAGGGGTCCCTTGCCATCCAAACTACTCTCACTGCAATGGATGTTGCACAGTCATACACAGGCTATTTGACTGTTTTATCCTCGAAAGACTTTGAAAACCTTGTCTCAATCTTATAAAATTAGTCTCGCACCTTACACCTCCGACATCTTTTGACAGAGGAGTCTTTCTGCGCTTTGTCTTTTATGGTTTTCTTGTCTAGGTCAGGAATGCTATTTTTTTGCTTATTTATTTTACCAGTGTTTCTCGCAGTTTGAAATCCTTAATTTATGAGGTTGATTTGAATGAGTCATAATTTTTATTGTTGGAATCCTTCAGCGAAAGCCCATAGGAACTGAGCGGTAGCATAAAGACTCCTAAATTAAATTAAATATTATGCTTGGTTCTGTTGTCACACGTAACAAATACACCTGAGTTTTTATTTAACGACGTAATACCTATAGGAAATACAATAGAATTCTCTAAAATATATCTAACGTATTTCTAGCATAAAGATAGACATTTAAATTAATTAGGTGAGGTTCATTGGCTCGGGTTTCTTCAAGGTGTATACAGATCTTATAAAAGGTGCAAATACTTATCAGTGTCTCAAATCATGTTATTTTATCCTAGCTTACAGAGTATAAAATGAAAAAAGGTCTTTTGCCATTACATATATAATTAAATATTGTCTAATGTATTAACATCTTGTTCATATAAGATTAAAGTGAAAGAGTCCTATCGGGAGAAGATGTGGGCGTAGCTCTGGTTATGGTGGCCAAGACACTTAGTTTTTACGTCATTTGGTACACCGAAAGGCTTATGAATGAACTCTCACCTCCATGGATTTCTCTTAGGAATAAGAAGAAATTCCATGCCCTTCCTATGTAGAGTGAGAATTGCATAAAATTATTGTAATATTATCAACCCATCTATATGCAGAAAAACGACATCCACAAAACGACAGACACTCTTTACAAAGTCGCTAAATAAATCTTGTTTCACTTCATTCTTCTTCAGATCCATTGGATTTCTGAAAGTTGTGTAGTTATAAAGAGAGTGGGAACAATTAAAAAATTACAAAAGCAAATTCTTTTACTCTCTACGTCTTTTTGAAACTGTTTTTGATCAAATCTACACAAAATATCAACATCTTTTATACTAGTCCAATTTTGGGCCATATCGACCCAAAGGTATAAATCTCCTTCGACTTTGCAGAGATTAGTAGCCCCTAACTCACCATTTAAAAACTACCCAAACCAAAAATATGCTTTTGTACTACAAAAATAAACGATTATTTTTACTACTACATATATTTAAGCGATATAAAATATAGCATGAGAAAATATCGCTCTATTAAAAGACAAAAGCTAAATTCAAACTTTTGGAGGATTGTTAATGAGCCTCACACAAAGTAGGAAATGGTTTCACTTAATTCTTTCTCTCCACATAAATTTGCAAAGATATGAATTCCAAACGTTTCAAAAAGACTAAACAATAAACAGAGAGAAAAAAATCACAGGCATGAAAAACAATGACAGTGATAAGCGTTGCAGCCTTTGCCAATTTTTTTACATTTTTCTCTTTTCACTAATATTTTTTTCTAGCTACATCATACACACGTTATTTCCTCCTAACATACCAATACGCACATTCAGTTACAAACATTGAATTAAACTTTAAGGTCATATGTATTTTTATTTTTATAATTTACATTTCCCAGGAACATTTCATACGTCTCTTAAATACGATTATTTTAATCCATTCGAATCACACCCTTGCCACCTTGCAGTTTTGTCAAGAATTAAAATATTCTCATTTTTTCTCAGTAATTAGTTAATCTTCGAAACATGTATCCGCTCATTTTCTTATCCCTATCGCAAACTCCAATCCCATACTAATAAGGGTTTCCATTTGAGACGCAAATGAATTCGGCCATAGATTATATTAAGCTCACACCACCAAAATTACATTGACCTCTTTTCTGATACTTAAACGTTCAAGTTAAAAAAAAATGAAACCAAGCAAATATACAGGAGAATATCTTCGTCGATCTATGAAACTACTTCGAATTTCTTGAGAGTCGAGTCAACTAACAAAGTAACCGAAAAAGCTATCGTACCAGTCAGCATTATTAGATATATTGGCCTTGAAAACGCATCGTTTCAGGCTAACTTTCTTTTGTTACACCTAAATAATATCTATTTTTTCAAAGAGAATATTGTCATCGTAACTTATATGTAAATAAAAATTAAATAATTTTTTATTTGCTTATTATTCTTTCCCACTGCGCCCTCTTATCTTAAATATTAATCCAATATTTTGCGATAAACCTTGAAAAGTTCCATAGCTTGAACAAATTATTGCTCACCTCTATTATTACTTTTTCTTTAGAGTACTTTCATTTTATATATTAAGACAAATTCTGAAACTTTAGGCTTGAATTTGGTGAAAGGTATCAATTGTTTTCGCATTTCCCTTACAAGAGCCTGTTGTTAACCAAAGCCGACAATGATTAATGTTTACTATCCTTTCTCTAAAGCGTTCTAGACTTAAGTTTAAGCGTATAATAATTCTGCTTTCTCGCAATATTTTTCTAGAGTAATTATATTGCTAAATTAAATTGTTTCAAGTATGAAGAAACCCAAATTTGAGTTCTTGCAATAAATTTATTTATATTTCTTTTCTAAATGGTTATGAAAATTGAAATTATTGCTTGAAACTACAAAAGACACCAATAGAAAACAAATTCAATATAGATTAATTAGCAAGATATCTCTCTCCCCGTTGATGACTAGAAATAAAAAGATCAGTAAAACATCAGTCGCGTCTTATTTAATCAAAGAATAATATAACATTTTGATTAGAAACCCTTAGTGAACCTAAATAATGGCTAATGAATTTAACGTGGAAAAAAAAGATATGCCTTTGTCTTTCAAGCCCTTTGCCTTATTTTATGCCTTAACATCGAGCAAACATCTTGGATTGTCATAAAAATAAAAAGAAATCCATCAAGAGTGTGCGTATTGGTATGTTAGGAGAAAATAACGTGTGTATGATGTAGCTAGAAAAAAATATTAGTGAAAAGAGAAAAATGTAAAAAAATTGGCAAAGGCTGCAACGCTTATCACTGTCATTGTTTTTCATGCCTGTGATTTTTTTCTCTCTGTTTATTGTTTAGTCTTTTTGAAACGTTTGGAATTCATATCTTTGCAAATTTATGTGGAGAGAAAGAATTAAGCGAAACCATTTCCTACTTTGTGTAAGGCTCATTAACAATCCTCCAAAAGTTTTAATTTAGCTTTTGTCTTTTAATAGAGCGATATTTTCTCATGCTATATTTTATATCGCTTAAATATATGCAGTAGTGAAAATAATCGTTTATCTTTGTATTAAAAAAGCATATTTTTGAAATTGATATTTTGAGAGATGTTTGTATTTTCCTTTAGATGAGTGATTTCTCACGAATTGAGGAAAGAGTTGTGAAGGGAGTGGCCTTTAAATATACTTCTTATGTCTTTGTTTGAATCTTGATCCGTAAACTGTATCATTTTCTGAACTTCTTTCTTGCATTCAAATAATATTTGTAATAATAAAATAAAATTCTTCTAAAAAATTAAATGAGGCAAAGAGCAAACATATTATAGCAGGACAATATTTGAAAACGAAGGAGGGTAAATGAAACTTCACAGCCATATCTTTGATTAAAAGATTTTAAAAAGTTATAAATTATTATTTATAAATAGTTTAATGAATTTATAATAAATATTATTGGTTAATTTCATAAAGGAAAACTGAAGACAAATATAACCCAAGTCATTTATAATGCCGCATCAATAGCAAACGAAATGAAGTTTATATAATATTAACAAAAGTGAAGCTGATAAAAAATCTTTTCTTGATCTGGAATTGCGAAGCAAGCGAGAGATTTGACATCAAGTTTTCAGACGTTACCTGGTTAAAGAAAGCAATTGAAATTGTCACATATTGCATCATTACGTTTTCCTCAGATTATTGGCACAGCTCATCAGTTTCTTTACTAATCGTATAGTTGATACGATTAGTAATCAATGAGCCAGAATCAAGAAAGAACAATATTTTCTGGCAGTTTCAATTCCCTACCTCAATCAATACTGAAGAATAAAAAGTTCCTCATTATTTTAAAATTTAGCGAATTTGGGGTGATATCTACCCATATTTTGACGGCAAAGTCTATCTTCTTTCGTTGCAAATTCTTCGACCCGAAGAAGCTCTCCGTTTTGGCTGAAGACCTGTTCGCATAAAATATCTTGATCGATGTGCTACTTGGTAGGGTTTCAGTGTGGATGTAATTGCTCGAGATCACAGAAGATTGGCTTCCATCTCTGAATGTCGAGCCACCTGTGTGTATATGGATTACCCAATGCGTTACATCTTAGGTAAAGAATTGCATTTTTATTTCCACGGGGATTGTTGGGGGACGTTTTGCTACGTTGCTATGGCAGATTTTTATTATTGTTTTCCAGAATGGTATGTTTGTGAAAGCGAGTAAATAGATCTCGCTCACTAGTATCCCAATCTACTCCAACTGTATCCCGACTGACACTGCAAATGGTCCAGAGAGATGGCTGCGCCGAGGAAAAAAAAGTGTCTAATTACTCATTCAGTGAAGTTTTCAGGGTCCGCGATGAAAGAAGTCAGTGGATGTGAACTTAGAGGGGCAGGGTGATTTACACACAACGGAAGTCGAAGTAATCTCGCCCGTGCCGCATTTTAGCCATGGAATTGGTGAAGATTGAAAGGCTCTTGTAGCCATTCACAGGTTTTTATTGGCCATTTTGCTAAAAAGGTAAGGTGTTCTCGGATGTAGAGTAAATTTTGCATCTCTAGTCCAATCTTGGAAGAATTGTTGTGTAGATGAACAATCGTGAAGAGGGCTGCGTCGAAAATTAGTGAAAAATGTGTAAAAAGGGTACAGTGCAAGAAATAGAAGTTAAGTGTGAATATGAGCAGTGATTAACTATTTAATCAGTGAGAGAGAGTGAAAGTGTGTTGTTCTTCAAAAGAGATGTGATAGAACTGGAAAGACTTGCATAAAATTTATAAAGGTAGGGTTTTTCGATCCTTTCCCAGGTTTTACCAGGAAACTGTGAGGAAGACGTTCATTGATTATTTGTACGATCATCTAACGGATTGAACTGGGGTTGCCCTTTCAAGTTCCTATCGAAGGTCAGCACCAAGAACATGCAGCTCTCCATTATACAGCTTCTATGGAGGCATAAGTGGATAACTCTTGTCTTATCGGTAGATAAGTGGTAGCCGTATGCAGAGAAATCTGGCAACACTTTACTTTTGCCCTTCAAAGGCTGCAATCTCCTCCTTAAGAAGACTTTAATTCTCTTACTAGGTAAAAATGCCATACAAGGTAAATGTATTTAGTCAGGATGTCTAGGTCAACCGAAACAAATTAGGTGTGCGTTGACACTATCAGGTGTTAACAAATCTGTATACTTTATGTAATTTGGAGACAGACTATTTAACTAATTCTTCAATTAATAGGTCTTCAGTGTATTGTGCAAAGTCTAGTTCTGTCAATACACTCAAGCATATTTAAAGAGAGATGTGTAATCACCATTTATTTATCTCCTGCCACCTTTGTTACTTTTAGTATTTCCTTCCATCTCCTTTAGTTGAGAGAGGGGGTAATTGGGTTCTAGGAAACAGTTTCACCTTCTGAAAGAGCAAGCTATGAGGGAGCTGATGGCACTTGCAGCACGAGCAGCTCAAATAGTGCTTTTGTTAACCCTGTGGACCAACTGGTTGAGAAAGATTCGATGTTTATTGTAGTTTCGTACCGATTACGGTGGTTTCTGCGTGGTGAGGTTTGACCAATGGACGTTTTATTCGTTGTTTCTAGCCTGATGGTTCTCTCTATTAGTCTGGTATATTGAGGAGAACATTCTTTACTAGATGCTCTACCGTTTTCCTGTCTATATCTCGTGTGTTTTTAATTACTATAATTATGGTCTTCATTGTATCCGGAGTTAAACTTGAAAGTAGAGGTGGTCTCATGGAGGAAGGGGGATAAGCATCTTGTTTTAACTAAAACTGCTTATTTATATTTGAGCTGTTAAGTAAAGGGTGTTCCAATAACTTGGACAGATTTTAAATGTGAGTTAAGTTTAAGCATCTAATGATTTTTTATTTTTCTTTCAGATTTAACAACTTCAATCATTGGCAATTTTAATCATGGAAAGATTAACAATCGAAAAACGTGTTAAAGTTATCCAAGCCTATTACGAAAATGGACGTTCAAACACACGCATTTCGGGCACTTCGCGATCTTTGGGGTCAACATAATCGACCAACCGAGAGTGCAATTGGGAAAATTGTTCGTAAATTCAAACAAATGGGGTCGATGACAGATATGAAAACGCCATTGAGTGCTCGCTTACGCCGTTCAACTGTAAACATTGCTGCAGTGCGCGAGAATGTGACCGAAGATCCAGACACCTCTATTCGTCATTGCGTGCAGGAATTAAACCTCTCCAAAACAACGTTACATCGAATTTTGACAAAAGATTTGTCTCTACACGCTTACAAAATTCAATTGACACAGGAACTGAAGACTCCTGACCATTTGAAGCGCCGTACATTCGTCAATTGGGTACATGAGCAAAGACAAGCCGATGATGATTTTTCGCAAAAAATCATCTTTAGTGATGAAGCCCATTTTCTTCTTGGTGGATTCGTTAATAAGCAGAATCGTCGCATTTGGGCTGATGAAAATCCCAGGAAGACTGTTGAAAAGCCACTGCATCCACAAAAGGTCACTGTTTGGTGTGCATTTTTTGCTAGCGGAATCATTGGGTCGTATTTCTTCGAAAATAATGCCGGGAATTCTGTTACGGTGACAGGCGAGCGATACCGTGCCATGATACCCAACTTTTTATGGCCTGAATTGAATTCTATGGATGTCGAAGATTTGTGGTTTCAACAGGACGGCGCCACATGCCACACAGCCAATGCAACAATGGCTTTGTTGAATGAGAAGTTCCCAGGTTGCATCATCTCTCAAAACAGCGAGGTCAATTGGCCACCATGATCGTTTGACTTGAAGCCTTTAGATTTCTTCCTTTGGGGTCATCTCTAAAGTAAGGTCTATGCCAACAAGCCAACAACAATTCAACAGCTGAAGGATGAGATAATAAGGCATATTGGTGAGATCGAGAAGAAACTATGCAGAGACGTCATCAAAAGTTTGACCATCGAGTGGAGGTGTACCGCCGAAGCCTTGGCGGACATTTAGGTGATATTATTTTTCACACCTAATTTCCATGACTCAAGTAACATGATCTAATAGTGAAATCAATAGATTTTCACCCATAACACTGTTTTATTTACTGCTAACTTCGATCCGTCTTAATGGAGCACCCGTTATAAAGGATTTGTTAATACATATCAAACTAATTACTTCCTGTGAACTTTCCATCCTGCTGGTCTTTATAAGCGAGGGAAACCAAATAGGATTTAGAAACATGTTTCCAGCAACCTTGCACATGCCTGTAGCGCAGTCACAGGCTAGTTTTAAATGACGCAGTCGGTGTGTAAGTGAAGGCGCAGGGCCTTTTATAGATGGGCCACGGACTTTACTGCGAGGGCAGCCTCTAGGAGTCGAGCCATTCTCCGCAGAATACCCCTGGTTGGCCTTTACTCTTGCCTCTTTTTTTCAGGCCTGGTTACTCGGATTAAACGCCGACTATGAAATTCCACCCCTTTTTACACCTCTAAAAATGAAAAAAAAGAGTAGGAAATGATTCCGAAAGCTGCCAATTTTTCGTATCTTTAACATGAAGAGATCAAGCCCGGACCAATTGCAAATGATCAGACTCCTCATCCCTCATCTACTTTTAATTAGTACAGGTCTGAACGAGAACAGATGATCTTAATTGCATCGAACAAAACAAGTACATTAAAAGGAAAATTTGTGAGTTTGTAAGGAAAGGAAGAAAAGACGATAAATAGAGAAGCCATAGTCGTAGGAAAAAGTGGGTGAAAAAGAGAGGAGCGGGGAAAGCACCTACTTCGCCAGGTCGTGTCAGAGAGGTGAAGTCAACCTGCTGATAGGGCCTTACATTTGCTCATTCTGGCCGGGATGCTTTGCTGCTCCTCTAGGCACCAAGTAACATTATACACAGGTCACCCCCGGGGGGGCGGCTATGTCTTGGCATATCCACTTCTCCGTCCCCGGCCCCTTGGAATTTTACGAGCTGGTGCCAAATATTGTGGACTGGGTCTGATTTTTCTTGTTGATAGTTTTCTTTCCATGGTCTTATGTCACTAATCTCGGTGCCATGTTCCCTGGTTTCTGTGATCGCCGGGGCCAAACCTTAGTCTGTGTAATCTGCAGTGTTGAGTTGAGCGATTTCCTCTCTACCCCGTTTAATGAACACCGTCGTTTTAATGGTAAAGACGAAATCTCTGTTGACGATGTTCCAGCCAGTAGTTTCCCACCCTACTTTGAGGCTTCTGGTAATGTTGTTGAATCCATGTACAACCAGACATAGTTGTACATGTACTCCAACTCGTGCCCCGTACAACCCATTCATATTTCACTCTTCCAGATTATCCTTACGAGTTTCTAGGTATAGAAGTATAATAAAATGAAAGAGGTCGAGCAAAGGTGGGGGCAATTTTAAAGTCAGGTGCGGAGCATAGGAGTCGAAGACTTAAATCTCAATGGAAATCTGACTGGTTATTGTAAATATTAATTAGAAAACAAAAGAGTAATAAAACAATTAATGAGTTGTAGCCTAGAAATAGCTAAAATTAAACAGAGTGATTAATATCAATAAGCTAATACAACTTTATAAATTACAGTAATGTCATCACTGGGGAAAAATTGGATGAATAATGGCAGAGGATAAGAATGGACACATAGGTAATATGCGAGAGATAAAATAACGCGATATCTATAGAGCTAAATGATGACAATTAAATAACTAGATGTTACCTTGCTGATTTCTTTGTGTTTCAAGGATAGAGGATATTCTTTAATCAATATAATATGCATAGGAACAAATGAATAGAGATACGAGAGAGGGTGAATAAAGATTGTGGTTATGCTTCTCTTTCTAAAACTACATGATGAGCGCAGTGTTTGCTGTACAAGATACTAAAGGTTAAGTATGGAATTTTTTAAGAACGCGATTGTTATGTGGAAGATTAAATTGTTTGGTGTGGTGATGAATAATCGTGAAGAAGGCTGCGTCAAAAATTAGTGAAAAATATGTAAAAAGGATGCAGTAAAAGAAATAGAAGTTAGGTGTGAATATGAGCAGTAATTAAATATCAAACCATTGAGAGAAAGTGAAAGTGTGTTGTTCTTAAGTTAAAAGGAGATGTAATATAACTGGAAAGACTTGTACCAAATTCAAAGAAGTAGAAAAAAGAGAAACAAGTGAATGTTTAAGGTTAATAGTCATAACTAAACCAGTTGGATGTAAAAAAAATGAGTATCTCGTTGTGAGCACTATCTACGCATTTCAGCAAAGGGAGAAAGAAATGAAACTAAGATCTAAATATTCTTGTAAACCTTAAGGATGTTGATTTTACGATATTTGTAAAGAATAGCAAGGTGAGTAACATATATGAGAGATCATGGTCAGCTGCATAATTTAGGTATTGAAAATAAACGAATATGAAAATAATTGACTTCTAAGGTGAGAACCAAAAACATTTATTAGTAGAGCGAAGCGTTCCTCCAGATAATGAGTGACGATCTGGCATAAATTGAAATAAATGTAGGATGGATATAAATAATTTCGGGTTTTGTATGGTTTGCCTCACAGAATATGAATTCAGTTTTCGTTCTCTGTTTAAAAAAAAGCTTCGGTCTTTTTACGGAAATTCATTTACAACCACTTATTTTCTTCTCCAGTTGGTGGTGAGCAATGCTACAGCCACTGAGTTGAATGGATGAAAGATGATCAATTCTAAGGCGAGCTCGGAAAATACACTAGGAAAATTAAGAAGAAAATGGATAAAGACCTAAGGAATGGTTAGACGGCGCTAAACAAGAATTATAAACAATAATATGAATGTCTCTCGTTGGTATTTGAAAGGTTATTTCAGATGACAATGATCTCCATTTTATAGTTCTAGAAATCGAATGTAGTTTTGCGGGTCAAGGAGCCAATGCATTTCTAGTCTGGGCATTGAATTGGGATAATACGATGCGCATATGGTTAACTTGTGGAAAGTAGGTGTGTCTTTGGTATTTGGCTATTCACACAAAGAGTATGGCTATTTATGTTTTCTTGTGTACGAGGCCATCTTCTTTGCTGTATATTCTTTAGTCAGAAAGAAAGAGAATTATGTTTACAGGTTGAGAGCTGACGGCTACAATAATGATAACATATGTGTGCGAGAAGTGTAAAAGATGAAGAGCAAGAAAAAAGGAAGAGAACCATAACCGATGTCTGATAGGCGATGATGCTCGTCGCATACCAGTCTGGTGCAAATCGAGTTACTTTATACAAAATAGGTGTTATGCAGGAGTATGAAATTATAGCGAGATTTTTATATATTTGATGATCATACGTAGGTGAGTCAAAAAGTTCTCAGACAAATGCCAGATTATTGAAATGTTCGATTTTGTACAAGTAAATACAGGGTCAAACACGACTTTCATGTTTTCTGAACAATTCCTACAAAATTCGTCATTCAATTTGTCGAGACTCTTTGTATTAGATGTGCTTCAAAAAGGTTACTTTTTTGAACCCATAAAATGGCAAATTTTGAGATAAGAGCGAACATTAAATTCCTGACTAAACTTGATTGGAAGCCTGTTAAGATTATTGACGCTCTACAACAGGTTTATGGTGACTCTTCGCCATGTAGAGCGGTAGTTTACGACTGGATTAAGCGCTTCAAGGGGGGCAGAGAAGAAGTTGAAGATGATCCACGTGAAGGGAGACCCTCCACCTCCATTAACCCAGAAAATGTCGAGCTTGTGAGGAATCTAGTGGATAAAGATCGCCGTATTACTATTGATGAAGTTGCCAATGCATGTGAAATCTCTCATGGCTCAGCATTTGGAATTCTAACTGAAAATCTTGGCCTGAGCAAGCTTTCAGCACGTTGGGTCCCAAAAGCGTTGCGAGAAGACCAGCTGAATCATAGGGCCAACCTTTCTTTGGCTATTTTGACCAAGATTGAAGCAAACGAGGATAGTTTTTTTGAGCGCCTCGTAACGGGAGATGAAACTTGGGTGTATCAGTTTGATCCTGAAAGTAAAAATCAATCAAAAGAGTGGCACCCAAGGGGGGCAGCAGGGCCTATCAAGTTCAAGACAGAGAGGTCCGTTAAGAAGATAATGGCTACAGTTTTTTGGGATTCGGAGGGAATTATTTTAATAGACTTCTTAGAAGGACAAAAAACTGTTACATCCAGCTATTACGAAGGAGTTTTAAGGAAGCTGAAAACTTCAATAGCCAAAAAACGACGAGGAAAGCTCCACAAGCAAATCTTGTTCCACCATGACAATGCCCCTGCACATTCGTCCAAAGCTGTGAGATCTCAGCTACGGGAATTTCGATGGGAAACTCTTGCTCATCTCCCTTATAGCCCTGATTTAGCACCCTCTGACTTTTTTCTGTTTCCAAATTTAAAGGGACACCTAAAAGGAACCCGGTTTCAATCATTAGATGAAGCAAAAAAGCAGGTCATTACTTGGTGCCAGAGACAACCCCGTGAATTCTACAAAGATGGTCTTTACCGTTGGATTCATAGATTAAGAAAGTGTATAGATGTTAATGGAGCTTATGTAGAAAAATGATTACAGTATTATTACAAATAAAAATTTTATGCCATTTATCTGAGAACTTTTTGACTCCCCCTCGTATACTAAGAGTGATAAAAAGAGGAGTGAGGCATAAAGGGTGATGATAGATGACGAAAGAATTTGTAGAATGAGTGTAGGTGAGCTAGTGTAATTTCTAAATGCTCATTGAATTGTTTAGCACGATATATTGGAAAATGATATTGAACGAGCATACGAAACGAGAAAGCTAAAAGTAGGTTGAATGTAAAAATCTTGTAGAATATGAAATCGGAATCCCAATCAAGAGGTAGAAGAACCAGCGCAATATATTAAGTATGCCGTAGATGCAGAAGATTTAATTGAAGGTTAATGAATTAATTATTCTTAGGAGATCTTACGAGAGGGTAAAGATTGACTGAGCTAGGAATGGGTAAAATGATGTATCTATGGTAAAGGAGAAAATAAGAAGATGCTGTAAATAACAATTTTTCGACGGGAAATAAGACTAACTAATGATAAAATCATTTAAAGAGTAGTATGATGCCTAGGGTATTAGTGTGCAAAGTGATGAAATAAAGAGGAAAGTTAAGTTGAGTATAAGAAGTGTCTAAAAGAAATTTTAATGACGGGAGTGCAATTTGCGTCTATTATGTAGAAAAGAGTCACAAGAGAAAAAGGATTTTAATAGACATGCTTTGTGACTTCGTTCCTGGATGAAAATAGGAGGCTGTGGTGGAATTTTGACGATAGTGATGATGATGATGATGTCATATTACAATATAATTTTGTTCAAAGTTTATACTTGCCAAGTAAGGCAAGCATAAAATATTAGTTTATATATTCTAAGGAATGTAACTCTTGATCAGAGCAAAGGAAAAGAATTAGCCTCAAAGTTGACAGGCTGGTATCAAAACTCACCAATCAGAAGGTTGTAAGTGCCCACCGCATTTCCAGGTTTGTGTTTGGCGCTAGGTTACCTACCACCACCATAATCCTGACCTTCAACAGATTGGAACCGCCCAAGTACGTTAAAGCTGGCTTTCTTAACATCCCAGTCAAGCCTTACGTTGAAAATCCACGAGGCTGCTTCCATTGCCAACGCTTTGGATATGTAAGCAAGTTTTGTAAACAGGCAAGGTTGTGTGTGAATTGCGGATCGGATTATCACGGAACGCCCTGTTCTCAACAGTCGTGCTGCCCTAACTGTGGTGGAGAACACCCTGCAATATCACAGTAATACACTTTCTTTCTCTATGAGAGGGAAGTCATTGCCATTAGAAACAAGAACAGGGTCAGTTTTAAAGAGGCTAGAAGAAAAGTAAAGGAGATGTATGTCCAACCTGGTGTGAGCTTTTCTGATGTTCTGCGTTCTACCAGGCCAAAGAAAGAGAGAAACCAAAGACTTCCTACTGATTCTCCTGTGCCTGACCAGGTAAAAATTCCTCCCTGTCCCAAACGTACATCTCCTCGTGAAGAACACTCTTGGTCAGCACCTAACAGTACTTCTGAGGTTACCAACAAGCAGAGGAACTTTCCATCCTCTCCTGGTTCCCCAAAGGTAGTTAAGCACCTTGCTACCGCTCCAGAACATGTGGATTTTGATCATGTTGGTCCTCAGGTGGTATCCATTCCACTTCTGGACATTTACCCTGCCCCTAAAGGACCAAGCTCTCCTTCAGCTCCAAAGCCAGTTATCACTCCAGCTCCCCTTGTTGATACTGCTTTGGAATTCTTGCGATCCCTGAATGAGAAGGAACAAACCTTTGCTCCTTCCCAGGAGCCAGCCGTTGTGGAAGTTAGCCCCTCATCTGAGGAGGACTCTCAAAAACTGACTCCACATCCTTCTCTATCAGCATCGAATTCACAACTTTTGCCGATGTCCTCGCCACCATCATCGCCTCTACTATCCCAAACAATACCACCAGCTGTGTCAAGATCGTCTGTTCCCTCGACACCTGAACTGACCCCTGGATTTGCTTACACCTCTGCTTCTCCAGTGAAGATAGTTCTCTCTTACAGCCACTTATCAAAATCTGATGCACCTTCTCTTAAAGAAAAACCAAATGCAAAACTCAAGCTCCCGATGCCTCCTTTGTCATACTCCAAGCCTAAGGCTAGTATGACACGAACTACTTCCGCTGGTAGTTCAATTCCAAAATCTCCTACCCCTAAGGGTAGGAAGAAATCTACCGTTATGCTTAAACGGTAACAATGTTTCCAATTATTTATTGGAACCTCCAAGGTCTTTTCTCTAAATGAGAAGAGTTCAAGCTCCTGTTTAAAGATTACAATCCTGATTGTATTGCTTTACAGGAGACTTGCTTGGGTACTCGCAGAGTATCCAACATTTCGGGTTTTGTGGGATATTATAACAACCCTGGAGAACCAATTCATGGTTCTGCTGTCTTTGTTAACAACAGGGTTCCCCACAGCCAGCTCTCTCTTAACAAAGATCTAAAGGAGGTTGCTCTCCGCCTGTTTTCCAGTCGCCATTATTCGGTCTTTCGCTGTATCTTCCTCCTGGCGAGGAAAGAGATACAGCTGTTTTAGCTACAAAGTTAGCTAATTTAATTTCTCAACTCCCTCTTCCCTTTTTATTGATTAGCGATTTTAATGCTCGACACCCGCTTTGGGGGAACCATGATAACAACCCTAGAGGAAATATGATTGAGAGATTTCTGGGCACTAATGATGTCTGCTTTTTTAACGATGGCAGCCACACCTAATTTCACATCCAGACGAACAGCTTTACATGTGTGGGCTTGTCTCTCTGTTCACCAAGCTGTAGAGCTGATTTTGACTGGGTAGTGGATCCTGAGTTGCAAGGCAGTGATGACTTACCCATGTAATAACACCATGTACAGGTAGTCCTCTTTCACCACCACCTAGCAAAAGATGGAATACAAAAAAAGCAAACTGGCCTAAGTTCAGGCATCTCTCGAGCCAAGATGGGTCCTTCCCTCATGAAGATATTGAAGTGGCTATTGATGATCTTCTAGCCCACGTTAATCATGCAGCTAATTCCTCTATCCCGCTCTCCGGCTCAACTGCTCGTAGACCACAAATGCCCTGGTGGTCTGCTGAATGCTCGAGAGTTGTCACTGAATGTAAACAGGCTTGCCGACGTTACCCTCGGTGCCTCACGATGGTAAAGAAACTTGCTCGTAACCGAGCAAGGGCAGCACGGCGATGCACCATTCTACGAGCTCTAAAGACCTCGTGGGATGGTTACATCGCATCGATATGTTGGCAGACCCCTGTAGACAGAATCTGTAAGAGAGTCAAAAAGCTATTGGGGAAATCCAATGGATTTACAGCTCCCAACATTGTTCAGGCAGGAGAACTGATTGGAGACTTTTCCCATAATTCCGATGTCTTGGCCAGATCGTTTGCTAATATTCCAAGCCCAGACAACTATTCCATCCAATTCCAGCGCTTTAGGCTCCAAATGAAGCAGAATCCTATCAACTTTATGGAGCCTAACATGGATAATGAGCCTCATAACCGACTCTTTTCTATCCATGAGCTCCATAATGTACTGAGGCACTGTCGTTCCACTGAACCCGGATCGGATGGCATTTCCTATGATATGATTAGGAATATGCATCCATCCATCCTCTTACATTTGCTGCACATCTATAACTTCATCTGGATTAGGGGCTGCTTCCCTTCTATGTGGAGGGAGGCTTTGGTTTTACCTTTCCGAAAACCAGGAAAGGATGGGACGGAACCCACCCATTACCGCCCCATTGCCCTTACTAGTTGTCCATGTCAATATAAGTCTCATCTGGATTTTGGAGACAAACTATTCTATGTCTCCCTCTCCTTCAGGGTTCAGAAAAAACAGAGTATCATCGATCTGTTTGTTAGAATGGAGTCTTATATAAGAGATGCTTTTTCAAAGAGGCACCGTTCTGCTACTGTTTTCTTTGATATTGAGAAAGCATATGATACCACTTGGAGGCGTGGTATCCTTAAGCAACTCCATGATTGGGGCCTGCGGGGCTTTCTTCCAAGGTTTGTCGAGAAATTCCTCATGTGGCACACACTACGTGTAAAAGTTGGAAATACCCTATGAGAGCCCGTAGAGCAAGTTGAGAGTGTGCCACAGGGAAGTGTACTTAGTATTACCAGCTTCTCTGTGGCTATCAATAGCATTATCGCAAATCTCCCAGCTGAGATTTCCTCAACTCTATATGTGGATCACTTAGCGCTTATCTGTTCATCGCCTAGACTTCCATTTGTCATACTTAAGCTACAGCAGGTTATAAATTCCGTAGCTGAAAATGCTTCCTCCAAGGGCTTCCGCTTTTCCGCAGTAAAGACCAAGGTTGTCCACTTTTAACATCATAGGTCGGTGACATGGGACCCTCCCCATTTGATACTCTATGGTGTCCTTGTAACCTTTGAATTTTAGATTTCTTGGGGTGATCTTTGATTCGAGGCTTTCTTGGAGGGCTCATTTGGACGCTTTTAAAAGGTCTTGTCTGAAGAGAATGGACATAATAAAATTACTGTCACACACTTCTTCTGTGGCTTCTGTATTCAGCACTGGTCCAGTCAAAGCTGGACTATGGGTCACAAGTGTACTCTTCTGCCTTGCCGTCCATCCTTGAAAAATTAAATACTGTGCGTAACCAGGGTGTGCGCCTGGTTTCTGGAGCCTTCAAGTCCCCCACTGTGTGGAGTCTCTATGCATAGAACAGGGCTCTTCCTCTTCCTTTTCACAGGCTCAAGTCTAACTTCAAATATCCTTTTAGACTTGAGCAATTACCATGGTCGATAGTATATGAGTGCACGTTCAATTTGCCAACAGTGGCCTCATATGATAGATTTCCATCCCTGGCTCGCCCCTTTGCTCTGCGCATGGCCGAGCACACAGGACATCTAAGGGAGTTTTCTGTTATTCCGTTTTCATTACCAAAGATTCCCCTATGGCTCATACCACCTGTAGTGGTATGCAAGGGGCTTGCTGGTAGGCCCAAGGATCAGTTCTTGCCTTTAGCCTTGAAAACCATGTATGATCAACACTCCTTCCACCATCAACCTAGCACCTTTGCGTTTACCGACGAGTCCAAGTCATCGGACGGAGTTGGAGCTGCTTCTGTCTTCCTATCTCAGACCGCATTGGTTCGCCTACCAAGTGCAGCTTCTGTTTTCACAGCAGAACTTGTTGCCATCTTTGCTGCACTCATTGTTATTCCTCCTATGCGATCTGGTTGTCTTACGATTTTCTCTGACCCCCATAGTTCTCTGGAGTGCTTTTGGTTCTAGCTATCCGTTGGTTTCCAAGATCCAGCGGTGGCTTTTTTATCTTCTCCTATTCATAAGATTTCGTTTTGCTGGGTGCCCAGTCACGTGGGCATCCCAGGTAATGAAAGGGCGGGTTGCTGCGGCCAAGGAGGCGGCATCATTGGCGACACACCCATTAACCCCCTTCCCACTTCGTGATTTCTATCCCCTCATCACCGAATATGTAGTCGGCTTATGGCAGAAAATGTGGGATGAGCTTTCTCCCACCAAACTCTACATATTTGATAAAACCTTCAGTCCTCCCATGGCCACGTAGACTGGAGGTTATTTTGTGCCAACTGAGGATAGGTTATTGCCACCTCACTCATGGGCACTTGATGAATGGGCAGCCCCCACCTTTGTGCATCCTGTGGGGGTGCAGCTGTCCATCATTCACATCTTTGCCGAGTGTTCCCTTTTGAGAAATCTTGGGAGGAGGGTCTTCCCTTTCATTACTGGGCAGATGGCCCCCTAACAGGTTTTGCGGGGCATCTTTTCTGAGACTCATGTGTCTTTAAGTGTGAATAGAATTTTTATATTTTTAGAAGAATCTAATCTTTTCGCTAAAATTTAATATTATGTTTCATGATTTTATATTCTTTGTTCTTGTATCTACTGTTGATCCATCTATAGTCTATGTTTTTATCCTTTGTCGAGTTCTCTATAGTCTATCTTTGATATCCTTTTACACCCTTTGATGGTTTTAAATTCCTGTACTTCCATTCTATTGATTTTAATCTCATAGCTATATTTTTGTATATTCCCCAGATGTCTATATTTTTATTGAGAACACTCATTCAAATTACCCGCCCTTGAATTTGGCTGCGGGCTAGTCCGTTTGGGCTTTGCAGCATTTATTTTCGGCACTATTCATTCATTCAGTAGCGTCCATAATATAAGGGTCAGTGAGAACAAGTGTATTTAAATATTTATTATAAAAGTTTAACAAAACGTTGAGACTATATATTATAGCCATATTTAAATATATCTAATATCTATCTTTCGTAAAAACTTAAAGTGAATGGAATAAATATTTCGTAAGTCATGAGGAAATAAGCAAACTCTCTTTCAAATTGCAGTGGCTAAAAGTTACGGGTCACTTACATAAAATGAACTACCAACCGAGGTATTTGTGTTTATGAGATTGTTGATAGGCTAACAGTTACATCTTATCAACATATATTATTGGAACCTTCAACTATCAACAAGTAGCTTGTGAGAGACGACCGTGTGGTGTGATGAAAAACAAAGGATTATGTGCCTTCACCAAGAGGAAAAGTCAAATTTTGTGATAGTAGCTACTGTAGGAAGGTCTAGAAGTCTTGTGCCACAAATTGTAACTCGTTTTAAGTCATAAGGATCGACAGATGCTAAACTCCAAACCGATAAGCCTAGTAAAATGTCACCAAGACAGGATCGTATTATGGTTAGAATGTCACTGAATGATAGGTTTAAGACTGCTGCTGAGATATCTCGCGAGGTTAGCTCCACCTCCGCTGTCAACGTATCGCACAAAACAGTCTCTTAGAGGTTACGAGGCTCTGGTTTGCTTGCTCATGCACCGGCAAGGAAACCTCTGATCTCCAAGAAGCATCAAAGAGCTCGTCTTCGTTACACTCGCAAACATGTCTTTTGGACAGAACAACAGTGGGTGTAGGTTGATTTTAGCCATGAATCGAAGTTTAATGTGATTAGTTCCGATGCCGGGATGTACGTCCGACGAAGATGTGGCGAAAGGTATCTCGTTTATGTGGGAAGAAGACAGTGAAATATGGAGGAGGCAGTGTAATGGTATGGGGAGTGATCTCTGGTGCCTGTCCTGATCCACTCATTCGCCTACAAGGGACTGTCAGTCCGAAATTTACAAGCAGAGTCTTAGATAGCATACCCTTCCACATCTTCTATCCTCGTCAGTTCAATCCCCTATCTTCGTGCAAGACAACGCTCCCTGTCACATTGTTATGAGTGTCAAAGATTTTGTTATTGATAAAGGGGTAGGTTTCATGGACTGGCCACCTCAAAGTCCCGATCTTAACTCTATAGAAAACGTTTTGAAGGTTATTGGAGATGATGCGCGAAAGAGAAATCCACTGAACCAAGATGAACTGTGGGAATTATTGAAAAAAATATGGAACAATTTACCCCATCATTTTGCAAGAAATTAATTCAGTCCTGTGGTATCAGATGTCGGAAAGTCATTTACTGGTAAAGGAATGTTCACAAATTATCAATAGTAAGAGTTTCTTTTTTGTTTTCTTTCCATTTTCCATTTATTTTTCTAACTGACCTTAACTTTTTGCGGATGCAATTTTGGAAGATAGTTTGTTTATTTTCTCATAATTACAAACTATTTATCCCATTCACTTGCAATTTTTACGAAAGATAGATATTAGATATATCTACATATCTGTTTAATTTATAGTCTCAACGTTATTTTAAACTTCTGTAATAAATATTTACATAATGGCCGCAGAAAATATCCGATCACCTTCAAAATTTGTATTATTTTCAATGATATTCACAGAATCAAAATTCACTTTTAATTTGTTCAAGCGACATCTGGTAGCTTTCATATAAGGCGCTGATATACCAGCTTTCCAATGTAATCTTAAGTTAGTATTGTGTTAGCGTTCGTTGCGTGTGGGCATGCGTCAAATTTGTCCGATTTCATATTTTTTGCCATTTCATTATTACTTTGGGATTTTTTACAGAAAGTGGTCTAAATAAAATATATTTCTAATGTGTGCTAAGAAATAACTCTAGAGTGATTGTCGAGGTACTATTTTTGTCCTTTATAAATGTGGCAAATCTCAGAGACAGATAGCTAATGAATTAAACCTAGCCCAAAGTACTGTTAATTTATTGGTTTCACGTGCAAAAACAATGTTAGCCTATCACGTCAGTATCAAAAATCGATCTGAAGAAAGAGTAAAACAAATTTGTGAACAGACATGCTTGTCGTAGAATGGACTCTCGACGATATACCATATATAACTATTCGTTGAGGGAACTATTCAATTATATTTAGAGTGCGTGGTTATCTGGTTGACCGATATTATTTATCTTCAATATGCTTAAGAAGTGGAACTGAGCTCAAGGATAATAATATGGCTATCATTAATAAAATAGAGTTTTATTAATAAAATTATCAACAACACACAAAACGGAAAATATTGACATAAACAGAGAATGGAAAGGGTCGTGGGAAATCTGGCTAATCCGAGGATTAAGACTTGGGAGAGATTTAAAAAGGTAAAACAAATAAAAATTAAAGGGATGGGATGGTTCGCTAAACCATTTAAAGCACAGGATAGGGTTGACAAAAGGTTAAATACTCAAAGGTAATGTTCAGCTTACGTAATTAAAAGTTGTTGTGCAGAGGAAGGCGACACGAAGGAATCTTCGGTCCGCTGGCGAGTTCCAGCCGAAGGGGAAGGGGGGGATTAAATGATCCTGACGTGGCGTGTTGGGAATGAGAACCATTTCTTGACGAACGAGCTTGAAGAACAATGGCTGTTCTACGTTGTTCTCTTCTGAACAACAAGGGGGGTGAGAACCGTTTCTTGTCAACGAGCTCAAAGAACAATAGCTGTTCTAATGTTATTCTCTTTCTGAACAACAGGGGGGGAGGGTGAGAACCGTCTCTTGTCAACGGGCTCAAAGAACAATGGCTATTCTAACGTTGTTCTCTTTCTGAACAACAGGGGAGGCCTTGTGGACTTGGCGGGTTAAAGGCTCGAACCTTGGCACTCAAGGGATATTGTCCTCTTCTGGACAAAATAATGGATCTCGAGGTAGAGGGCCCTGGTGCACAAGGTGAGACCGGATCGGCGGGATGTCTCGCGAAGATAATCTGGATCTCGAATTTGATCTTATTGGTAAAGTTTCCATATAAATAGTCGAGCCATCCCCTTGGCGTAGGGGACAATGGAGTGGAGGCTTCGAGGGAATTCCCAGCCGCGCCATGAGAACAATACCTTATCTGCCCATAAGCCTAACTCAATCTGGCTTGATCAGTGCATGGGGTGAAACGGGAGGGGGGGTGAACCTCCTTGGTCAAATATTGACTTAGGTGGCGGCGATAACGCGCCCGGCTTCCAGGCGAAGATGCACGTGGGTAGCAACGTGTTTCTAAATACCATATGATAGCGGTTGAAATTAAGCGACCTCAAACCGTTCTATCACACCCCTCCATTCCGGGGAAGGTTGTCACTTCGAAAAAAAAGAGAGAAGGGACAACGATAGTGCTCCGTTGTGGAGAACTCGTTTTCTTGTACCGACCGTAGCTTCATGCACCTAACTAGTATTATCTCAATACATATGATTATTTTGATCTTTTGATTATAGGGGAAACTAACTTTAAATACAAACCTAATCAATAAAAGAGGCATGGAACAATGAAATGATATAAAATTAGTACATATGGGACAAAATAATTTATACGTAATTTAATGGGTACAAATATATATACCTACGAAAAAAAATAGACATTGAGCCACAAAATTCAGACATATACATTAACTAATTATATTACAAGAGAATCTAATTTAAGTCGTACAAGACGGTATATACTTACATGAAGATCCTAATCCTACGAATACAATTAATCTACACTATTTGGTAACGCATTCCTACTGAGTGCGTCAGCGACCTGATTATCGGAAGCCTTTATTTAATTTATCTTAAATTGATACTCTTGCAAGAGTAAACTCCAGCGCATAATTCGGCCGTTGGAGTGTCGTACATTCCGAATATAGGCCAACGGGCGGTGGTCAGTTCCTATCTGAAATTCTTTTCCTATCAAGAACATTTTGAACCTGTCAATAACCCAGATAATTGCTAGAGCTTCCTTCTCTATAGTGGCATATTTCTTTTCGCGTGGTAATAATTGGCGACTAGCATATGCAACTGGATGATTCATTCCGTCATCCTCATATTGAAGGAGTACACCTCCAATGCCCTCGTTGATCGCGTTGGTCTTAATCTTAAAGGATTTTTCCGCGTTGGACAACTTTAAAATGGGGGCAGAAATGAGCTTACTTTTGAGCTAATTAAAATGGGAAAGAGCGACATCGTTCCAACGTAGACGATCGGGGGAATTCTTTTTTAAAAGGGAGCTGAGGGGCGCCGAAATTGCAGCGAAATTCGGGAAATCGGGACAAATCGCCGAGAGTAAGAAGCTGATCCTAGGAATGATCTTAATTGCTTCTTAGTATTCAGGAGGGGAATGTCGGCGATTGCCTTAATCTTGTCCTCTTGGGGACCTAACTGGCTTTGTCCTATCTTAAAATACAAGTATTTTATGGTTTCTTGTTCAAAATGGAATTTGCTGGGGCCAATGGTGAGGCCATTTTCGAGCAGTCGCTCGAAGAGAGCTAATAGGGTGCTTAAATGGTGACTCCATTCACGAGTAGCGACGTAGACATTATCTAAGTAAAAGGATACATTCGGAAATCCATCTAACAACCTTCTCATGAGACGGTTTTAGTTGCTACAAGCAGTCACGAGGTCAAAAGGAAGGCGCTTAAATTGCATTAAGCCTTTCTCCGTTGCAAAGGCGGTATATGCTTTCACATCGGGCTGGAGGGGAATTTGATAATACGCCTAGCACAAATTGAGTTCTGAGATGAACTTGGCATTTTCAAAAAGGTGAAGGTTTTGGTCTACCAACGGGATGGGCTCGGCGTCGAACACAGTTACCGAATTTAACTTCCGGAAGTCGATGCACATCCGATAAGAGCCATCAGGTTTCTTGACCATGACGATTGGGGAACAATAACTAGAGGTGGACGGTTCTATTTTGTCTAAACTAATTAAATGAATCAGCATGGGATAGGGTTTTGAACGGACGGGTTCTAAGGTTGTTAATTTAATATCATGCTCGAAACTAGCAGCGCATTCAGGCTTCTCTGAAATAACGTCGTCGAACTGACATAATAGTTCTTGTAGCTGACTCTTTTGATGTGGTATCAGCCGCGCGTCGATATCCAGGTCAGAGGGTTCACAAGAATCGCCTGGCAGGGAAGGAAGAGGGTAATCGGCATCAGGTTGGATGCACAATGTCTGTATTACATTAGGGGACTCCGCGGGGTAATCCTCTTCAAGCGCCGATGTTTCGTCCAGTGCTACGAACGTATCTCCATGGGGGCGTTGGGGGTACTTTTTTGAGGGGGGTCCACGGACAGTCTCCGTGTCCTCGTTTTGGACCTTATCCCATAAGGGTGTTAGTAGTTCACACTCCTTTTGTGCCGTCCTAAAGTCCTGGTTAAGGATCTCCGAGAATTCGGACGGTATCGGGGTTCGGAGGGGGACGGGCTCCTGGGCTCCTTTCTTAGCTCGGCCTCGAGGAAGGGCGGCCTGAGATACAGGATCGGAACTTACTTGGGGGCTCTGTCCTATAAGTACGGAACAGAATTGTATGGGTGCTGAAATGACTTTAGCCCAGCCATCATAATATTGACACTGCAGGTAACATCTAACAACGGGGAATCGGTTCGCCAGCTCAAGGTAGTCATGTACAACCGCAAATTTTCGTGGTTAGGGTCCACTGGGGGAAGGAGCTCGTCGGACACGATGAAACACGTGCACCCTGTGTCCCTGACGAGAGTCGATACTCGGCAGCCGTTCACGATGCCCTCCTCAAATTTCAAAGTTCATGGTGAACTTTTGTCAAAAATAAAATTTACCTGGTGGCCTGACAGAGGGGGAGAAGTTGCTGCTTGGGTCTGCACCACCGGGGAAGCCAGGGTGGCATTAATCTGGTGAACTTGGTGGGCTGGTCTGCTTTTAAGCCTAGAATTTTGGGGGCAATTCCAGCTCATGTGGTTTTCTACACCACAAAGGGAAGCATATGATTGGTCGCTTCGGGAAGAGTGATGGAGGAGAAATCTTAACGGGAGGTTTGGTGTCCCATTGTTGGTTTTGGGGAAAGAAGTTTTTGGGGTTTTACGGGGCCCGGAAACATCATCAGCTTTCCTGGGAAGGGGCGCGAATCCTTCCTTCTTTCCTGGTAGGGGGATTGGTGAGAAGTTCAATTCTCCTTGGGGTATAAATTATGGCTTGCGGCATAGACATCCGCTTCTTTGGTACACTCTTTAAAGGTCTGGCATAACGACGATCCTAGACGAACGCGCGGATCTCCGTCGGGAGAGACGCCAAAAATTGATCTCGCAACACGAAGTCTGTTAAGGACTCGTAGTTGGGATCAACCTTTGAGGATTCTAACCAGAATTTAAAATTCCTCTGAAGAATGTATCCGAATTGACGGAACGTCTATCCGGGTTTAATACGACCTCCTCGAAATTCTTAGCGGTAGAACTCGGGAGTCATATTATGAGCGGCCAATATCTCAGCTTTTAAGGTGCTGTAGTTAATTGTACATTCAGATGGTAGAGATATGAAAATTTCGTGCAATTTACAATTTAACAAGGGAAGTAATCTTGCTATACCTTCTGCCTCCAGATCCATGTTATTGATCTCGAGAATCTTTTCGAAGTGGGCTAAAAATGCTCCGAAATCCTCTCAATCCCTGAAGTTGGGGAGCTTAAGTGGAAGATTGGGCGGGGCTTCTGAACGTGAACTGGCTGATTGTATTTCGGCTT
The DNA here is from genome assembly GCA_963969495.1 of Ceratothoa steindachneri. Classification (NCBI taxonomy): domain Eukaryota; kingdom Metazoa; phylum Arthropoda; class Malacostraca; order Isopoda; family Cymothoidae; genus Ceratothoa; species Ceratothoa steindachneri. Next base: position 17,724,891 of record OZ018320.1, on the reverse strand, counting down.
CTACACGAGCTATTTTAAGCTGATGGTGAAGCTCAGCTTGTCTTTTCCGTTCCTCTCTTTCTCTTTCTTTTTCTTCTCGTTGGATTTCTCTTTCTCTTTCTTCTCGTTGGATTTCTCTTTCATTTTCTTCTCGTTGAATTCCTCTTTCTCTTGAACATACTAAATTAATTCTCTTCCGGAAAGTCCCAAGGATTCTCCTTGCGCTTTGAAGATTTCGAACTGAGTCATATTTGCACTTGGAGGCACAATAGTCAACCAACTAAATTCCTTGCAATAAGAATTATGCCTTCTAGAGAATTAGCCTACCTAAATATGGGCACTGACCGATTCGTAATTGGTTTCTCGATCTAAATAACCAATGACACACACAAAAAAAACACAAACAAATTATTGTAACAGTTCCTTGAGCTACTCCAGCTTCTTAAGTTTCCCCTAAGAAGGGATAGCAATCGTTAAAACAAAAGGGAACTACTATACTCTATTTTTATAACGACTAACACTATGCTTTACTCGACTGAGACCAGTGTTTGCAATGATATAGCGTTAACCCTTATACACTTGATACCAAGTTTAAATAGTATATATAGATATATATATATATATATATATATATATATATATATATATATATATATATATATATATATATATATATATATATATATATATGTCGTAGAATGGACTCTCGGCGATATACCATATATAACTATTCGTTGAGGGAACTATTCAATTATATTTAGAGTGCGTGGTTATCTGGTTGACCGATATTATTTATCTTCAATATGATTAAGAAAGAAGTGGAACTGAGCTAAAGGATAATAATATGGCTATCATTAATAAAATAGAGTTTTATTAATAAAACTATCAACAACACACAAAACGGAAAATATTGACATAAACAGAGAATGAAAAGAGGCGTGGAAAATCTGGCTAATCCGAGGATTAAGATTTGGGAGAGATTTAAAAAGGTAAAACAAATAAAAATTAAAGGGATGGGATGGTTCGCTAAACCATTTAAAGCACAGGATAGGGTTGACAAAAGGTTAAATACTCAAAGGTAATGTTCAGCTTACGTAATTAAAAGTTGTTGTGCAGAGGAAGGCGACGCGAAGGAATCTTCGGTCCGCTGGCGAGTTCCAGCCGAAGGGTGGGGGGGGGATTAAATGATCCTGACGTGACGTGTTGGGAATGAGAACCGTTTCTTGACGAACGGGCTTGAAAAACAATGGCTGTTCTACGTTGTTCTCTTCTGAACAACAGGGGGGGTGAGAACCGTCTCTTGTCTACGGGCTCAAAGAACAATGGCTGTTCTAACGTTGTCCTCTTTCTGAACAACAGGATGGAAGGGTGAGAACCGTTTCTTGTCAACGGGCTCAAAGAACAATAGCTGTTCTAATGTTATTCTCTTTATGAACAACAGGGAGGGGGAGGGTGAGAACCGTCTCTTGTCAACGGGCTCAAAGAACAATGGCTGTTATAACGTTGTTCTCTTTCTGAACAACAGGGGAGGCCTTGTGGACTTGGCGGCTTAAAGGCTTAAACCTTGGCACTCAAGGGATATTGTCCTCTTCTGGACAAAATAGTGGATCTCGAGGTAGAGGGCCCTGGTGGACAAGGTGAGATCGGATCGGCGGGATGTCTCGCGAAAATAATCTGGATCTCGAATCTGATCTTATTGGTAAAGTTTCCATATAAATAGTCGAGCCAACCCCTTGGCGTAGGGGACAATGAAGTGGGGGCTTCGAGGGAATGCCCAGCCGCGCCATGAGAACAATACCTTATCTGCCCATAAGCCTAACTCAATCTGGCTTGATCGGCTCATGTGGCGAAACGGGGGGGTGGGTGAACCTCCTTGGTCAAATATTGACTCAGGTGGCGGCGATAACGCGCCCGGCTTCCAGGCGAAGATGCACGTGGGTAGCAACGTGTTTCTAAATACCATGTGATAGCGGTTGAAATTAAGCGGCCTCAAACCGTTCTATCCCAATGCTTTTGAAACCTTTTGTAGTGAATAATCTAACAATAACTGCGAAAGAACTAAAATTTAAAATGAATATTTATTATGTGTTGTTATTGAACGAACTAAACAGGAGCGGCTACAAAAAGAACTCGGATTACCATTCATAATGAAAAAATGCGTAACAAACGTGTTGCCTTTTGTAATAAAATACATTCATTGGACTGTTGAGGAGTGGAAAAAAGCTTTATTCAGCGATGAGTCAACATTTTTAAGCTGTCCTATAAAGGTTTGTTGGCCCATTGGCTCAAATAGAATGGACCCTAAATACACTCAAAAGACAATGAAACACATCCCAAGTGTGATGATTTGGGGTTGTTTTAGTTTCAAAGGGAGAGGAAAGAAGCATATATTTCCTTCCTAAGAACACAACTATGAATGTGGCACGGTATTTAGCAATGTTACAGGAGAAATATCCAGTGGTAATGAGAATCCATGAGAGAGTAATATTCATGCATGATGGGGCACCTTGTCACAAGGATAAAATTGGGACAAAATGGCATACTGACAATAATTTTAATATTTGGAATTGGACTGGAAATAGCTCAGATCTCAATCCCATAGAAAATATATGGCTAATAATAAAAAATATGGTTGAAGTCCAAGACACTGGCTCCGTCCTAAAACTAAGGGATGTCATCATAAAGGTATGGTGCAACGAAATATCAGTGGATGGTGGTCAAAACCTGATCAAATCCATGCCGAAGCCTCTACGACAAGTCATCAAATCCAAAGAAAAGATGACAAAATACTAATATAAGGGTAATAAATACTATACATGTTTTTTATGCTAAAAATACAAATTTCTAGAGTGATTGGATACTTTTCATGGGCTCACTGTATATATACTCGTATATATATATATATATATATATATATATATATATATATATATGTATATATATATATATATATATATATATATATATATATATATATATATATATATATATATATATATATATATACAGTAGTGTGAAAATTAATTCGGACATTACAAAATTTTTTGACTATTTCAGAATATTTCTTAATATTTGGTGACACTAATGAAGTTGTTTTTGTCTTCCTTGCAGAATAGTGTACTGGTAACATCTGGCAACTGTTTTGTTGTGCCCTAGCTACACTAAGCTCGATAGTGCTACACCAGAGCTTGTCGTCAATGATTATTGCTGGGAGCGTGCTCGACTGCTCCGTGGTGTACTTGGTCCGGCCGGAATATTCACCTTCCAATCTTTATTAGACTATAAATTTATTATGGATATCACACCCAAGAAACATGCAAGTATTATAGCTCTTAGAAAACATGCTGGTTTTAGATCAGACGGATTTCTGAGGAAAAAAAGGTAGCAAAGTCAATTGTTAGTGACATTGTGAAAAGAGCTGAAGACACTGGTGAACATTCTACACTGCGACAAGAAAAATGTGAAAGAAAAAAAAGATAATACTTCACCATGACAAGGCACTCATCAGAAATACTCGTAGTATGAAGGATTCCAAGAAAACCAGTAAAGACCTCCAGAGAGATTTGTCTTTAGCTGGTGTAAATGTTTCTTCTTCAACCGTCCAGGGAAGGCTCATTGAAGTTTGCAGATTTACTAGAAAACAGGTAGGTAAACAGTTATTGACTTCTGTTATGAATACAAAACGTCTTCGCTGGGCACGCAAGTATGCTGGATGGAAGGCAACTGACTGGAAGAAAGTTATGTATTCAGACGAATCGCATTTTGAAGTACATGGGCATAGGTCAGTGGTAGTAAGACGAAGCAAAGATGAATCACTTCAGCCAGGACACATTGAACAGGTGCCACATTACCCACCTAAGAAGATGTTTTAGGTTTTTTTAGCACTAAAGGCATAAGGCAGCTTGTTACTAATGAGGAAATGATGAACAGTGCTAACTAAATACAAGACAATCCTGCAGACTCACTTGCTTCTCGCGATGCAGAAATACTTTCCTGATGGAGGCTGCATTTTCCAGCATGATCTGGTTCCGTGCCATATTTCCCAAGTAATGCTCACATTCTTCGAAAAAAAGTGACATACCGTTATAGATTGGCCTCGTAATTCTCCTGACCTAAACCCTATCAAGAATCTATGGGCTATAATTAAACGTAGAATAGAGAAAACCGACTATTCGACGATGCAAAAGATGATTTTTGCTGTTATCAATGTTTGATACCATAACGAAGAACTTGCGGAAATGTGTTTAAATTTGGTTGAATATATGCCAGACGAGTGAAGCAGGTACTAAAAGCAAAGGGCGGACATATTTCAAATGTACCATTTATCTTATCATTGACATATTCTTTTAAAATATAAATAACAATTATCAAGTAATTATATTGTTTCACCACTATCCGAACTAAGTTGCACACTACTGTATATATATATATATATATTTATATATATATATATATATATATATATATATATATATATATATATATATATATATATATATATATGTATGTCGAAGTATGGCCAAGTGTATGGGAATATACGCATATAGGCTCTAAGGTTAGCGAAGCAAAGCAACAAAGGTTATTATTCTAAGAGTGCGATTTGAATAGTTAGCTGTAGCTGCGTGACTAAGAAATATTCCAAACACAACGCCAAAAATAGATTTTAATATACACTAGATAAAGAGTACACAATAAATATATATATATATATAGGTGTATACAAGAATAAGACGGAATTAGGTTCCGAATACTGATTGGATAACCAGGGTTATTAAATGATTATAATGGGAGATTTGGGGTGGTGAGAGATTCAGCTCCTTTGAACCTTGAGAGTAAAGCGGGGCGAACTTGGGAGGAAGGGGGGCTTGGTGACCTTGATTACTTACAAGTGTAGACGGGAACCCGCAAAGGGTGATGCTACGTTCTTCAAACTCTGATTTAGTGAGATGTGGGCCTCTTGTCTTCAAGAGGTCACCGGACGATCTTCGGAGGGGGGTGGGAGTTGACTTCTTCAAACTCGGATTGGGCGAGCTATTGGATCTCTTGTCCTCAAGAGGTTACAAGAAGAAATTCGGAGGTGGTGGTGGTGGTGGTGGGGGTTACTTCTCCAAACTCGGATTTTGCGAGCTATTTGGCCTCTTGTCCTCAAGAGGTCACCAGAAAAGCTTTGAAAGACGGCTTCCCTAATCATTGATCCGAAGGCGGTTGAGAAAGGCTGCCGTTGCCTCAAGAGACTTTTCTCACTTACCCGAAGTTACGAGTGTGATGTTCATCTCTTCCGTGACCTGCCACCGTCACTAAACACTTCTCAGACGAGATCGTCATTCAAGCGAACCTCCGTTTGGGGAAGTTGTCGTCTAAGCGAATCTGAGAGGGCGCATATATATTCGGATTTCTTCAAAACAGGGAGAGGAAGAGAGACCTTCTCGAACCTTCTTTATCGGCCGGGGCAACAGAGCCCCTCCTTACGGGAAAGTGTAAGAGGCCAGGATCAGCGGGTCTAAAGGAACGACCAGCGGCTGGAGCCATAAAAGTTGTCTCGAGGGGATCAAAAAAGGGCAATTGGCAAACCTCCAATTAGACGAATAATCTCCCGACTCGGGGGGAGGGAAGATTAAGACGGCGGGGAGATGGCCTTCAATCACAGCGTTATGCCTCGGTGTGAATTTCTCAGTGACCGGGCGGAAAGTCCATAAAAGGTAAAGTCAAGGGGAGAGAGAGTAACGGCTTGCTTTCTCTCCCGAAATAATATCTTAGGGAAGGGGGGAAATATTACTATTTTAGTGGGTCTCTCTACAATGTATATATCGATATATATTTAATTACAGGGTAGAAATTTTGTACAGTGTTGTGCGAATACTATTTAGAATATGGCCATCGAATTTATAAAATCGACAACATTGTCCAAAATATTTACCGAATAATTATATATATATATATATGTATACATAACATGGTAAGAGATCATGTTGTATATAAGATTTGTTAAAATCGACAGAGATGGCTTCTTGGTTAAGTTTGAGCTGCAGCTTTTTAACCTTATCAAAGACTTTCTTTTCAGAAAGCGAAAGGTGGGGAAAAAACGCGGGAAAGTGGCATATCGTTATTATCCGAGACGTCTTTCAACCTTTTCAAAGGTCATCTTCTGGGCAATCAATGAAAAAATTTACAAAAATGGGTTTTATTTATGTATTATTATCTAACATAATATGTTTTAAGACCAATCAGAAGTGACAAAAATTATAAAGCTAGAATAATGTATAGATCAAAAAAGAAAAATTATTTGATCTTGACATAAGAATATTTGTTTAAGACAATCAAATTTGAGAAATTTTAAGGATTAAACAATATTTGGATTGGGGAAATAAATGCGTATGCAAAAATTAGATGATCAGCAAAGGGAGCAAGGTAATCGGCAGGAGGGCTATGATGTAATGCGGCCGGCATTAAGACCTCGCGTGGTGGGCAAACTTGTTTCTGGCTGGAGTTGGATGTTTATTTGTAGTTTTCGTTTCCATATAGTGACGGCCTCAGCCATACGCAGTCGTCGTCGATCACTCTTCCGCAGAATCATGGTAGTAGTTCTATTTAAAATTTCTCGAGTGAGGGTCGTCCGATGCTTTGCAGTGTGATGTTTGATGGTTTCGTCTTGGAGATGCGTTGTTAGTCTCCGAGACAGGGTTGCAGAAGTCATCCCAATGTACGAGGAAGTGCGATGCTCACAGTCAACGACGTTGCATTTATATTCGTACAGGAGATTACACTCCTGCAAGTGGCCCGTGGCGGGAAGTCAGCTATTTCTTATGATGAGGGCGCGAGTTTTCTTTGGTCTGTAATAAATTACTAATTTAATTTGTCTGGTTTGCTCGGTGGCGATAACATTACGGTATATGATGGCTTTGGGGACTTTTTCCTTCTCCTTAAATCCTCTGTTCATGGATGTTTGGTAATAAAGGTGTATTGTACTTGGTTTTTGATTTTTCTGCCTTGAATGAATCCATCCTGATGTATCTTTAAAACGGAGTGCCTAAAGGTCATATAGAGAGCGTTCATTAGACCAGCCTAACAAGATATATTGGTTGAGAGCAACATGATAAAGAGAAAAGAGAGAAATCCATCTAGACTAAACATATTAGAAGGCATCATAATCAAGGAAGAAAAGCCAACCCTCAAATTCAGCTACAAGTTGGAATCGAAAATAAAAATAGTTCTAAAAGTTTATCTCGCAGTGATTCCTCTCCTTTTCCTCCCCTTTACTTTCTATACACCAAATCAATTCATTCCTTATTCTATTCTTACCACACTTTCATTTGTTAATGAAGAAAAAGATAGCTAAATCTACCCTGAAGATGATCGCGCAAGATCGTAGCTTAGTAATATTATATATATATATATATATATATATATATATATATATATATATATATAATATATATATAAGTATATATATATATATATATATATATATATATATATATATATATATATATATATATATATATATATATATATATATATATGAGAAACTCATAAAGTAGCGAGTGAGTAGAGCAATAAATACAAAATATCCAACAGGAAAATGAAAGTCGTATTCCAAGTACTTTCGAACTTGTTCAGTTCAAGGGAATTTTTAAGAATTCCTTTGTTTTACCGTTTTCTGAGTCTTTTTCCTTGCTTCCTCGCCTTTTGAATAAGTTAAATAGTTCTGTTATATTCAAATATCAGTCTACCATATTCAAAATGTTGATTTATAATAATAATAATAGTATAGGGTGGGTTTATTCTGTTGATTGTTCAGTTTGTCCAAAGCAATATGGGCAAATGGTAAATCATTAAGTGTACTCCTAACGCAATCAATTGGAATTCGGCTAAATTTATTTACAAATTTCATGACTTTATTCAAAGAGATATTGTTGAATGCTCATTCATTAATTCCTCGCCTAATTTTAATATATCCCCCGGTCTCTTTAAACTGGACCCTGTTATTAAAAGGCTTATTTATAACTAAATTGTTCATTTTAAATCTTAGCCCTTTGATTTATTAATTTAGTTATGTCTCTCTTGTTTATTTTTATGTATTCACAATCAGGTATGTATGTAATTAGTTTAGTCATATAAATGTCTACATTATTTGCACACAGGTTGGAATTTTCCGGAAGTAGACCTTATCTATTTGGTTTTATACTTCACATCCATGTTTGATATTATTTTTCTATTTTGGGTCCTTTAGTTTTACATTGCCCTTCTGTTTCATATATATATATATATATATATATATATATATATATATATATATATATATATATATATATATTTATACATATATATACTATCTTTGTAAATTCTTTTTTGTTATTCCTTGATAATAAACTAATCAAGTTCTAAAGTACTTGGAATCCGCCTTTCATTTTCCTGTGGGATTTTTTGCATATATATTTATATATATATATATAGTACAAGAAAGAGAAATTGGACGCGAATAAGCAATGAGACAAGAAACAGGAATTTTTTAGAGGTAGGAGAAAGGGACATTAGAAGAAGACTAGAATCAAAGAGAGCAGAGGGCGGCACAATGAAGGCAATCCTTTACCGAGAAGACAGATAACGCCAGGGGAAAAAAGTTTGAAATTCCTGGGCGGAACTCGAACCCGGGTCTGCTGATTGCCGGTCAGATGCTCTACCGCTAAGCTACCAGGCACAGTAACTATATTTTGCCCCAAAGTGTTACCCCATCAAACTTAGTATCTCCCTCAGCTAGATACCTCCAAGGAATTTTTATACCACATCCTCTTACCGCTCACATTTTAAAGGCTCACTGTCCATGTCACATGCAAAGTAGGAGCAACTACAGGATCTGCGGGTGATTATACAACCACCTCAGGGCTATGCCATTTTTATTTTCTGTCTCTCAAATAAATTTGAAGACAGAAAGAAAGATGCAGAAACTTTGTGTAGCTGACTATAAATACATATATACAAGAGGAATAAGAATTGGACGCGAATGAGCAAATGAGACAAGAAACCGGAGCCATGGGAAATTAGTAGCTACTGACGAGTTAAATAAGAGCAGAGCAAATTTCTGACCAAACGCGAAGCAGTTTATCATAAGTCAAATGTGGTAAGGAATTGGTAGGTATACTATTAATTTGAAATATTCTTTGGGTGGGGAACCCTTTTCACCAAGATGGCCGAATTGGAAAATTCTTAAGTCACATCGCCGCAAATTTTAAAAAATTTGAAAAAACTATTTTAGGGAGTTTAATATTTAATTTATGAATTAGAAATAGTAATTTGTCTATAAAGTATTTACAATTAATTTTACCTTTATTGACTCTTTTGATGCTGCTTAACATTTACAAGAAGTTTGATATTTGGTTCTAGCATGGTAGTCTTCAAGTAGGAAAAAGATGATTCACAGAAATAAGTAGCGGCAAAATAAGAAAGCATTTTTCCAGCATGATGACAGAGAAGAGGGTAATCAATTGTACTTTTCCAAATTTCAAGTGAGTCATTTATTAAATCAAATTGAGATTTCATAATGTTACTTTTTGAAATTTCTATCAACTTCATTTGCAAATCGACCGATGCTGTAGAAATATCTACTAAGTGAGATTTAAAAGTCAGCTTTAAAATGCCTTTGATGTTTCAAAATCTTTGAATCTTACATTATAACTTTGAATAAATGTATCAAGAACAGATACATAGTCTTGAAATTGAAATGATGCACATGGTTCTTCTTGTTCACTTAATACTTTTCTTAAATAAGGGAAATCTTCTTCAGCTTTTGCTTACTCAAATACAGTACGAAGTTTTTTTAAAAAATACTAACTTTTCCGAAATGCCTGAACTTCTATCCTCATGTCATAAGTGGATATAGTTTTAGCTTGAAAAGTAATATTGTTATTCATTGTGTTTTGTCTTTAATCCACATAAAAATGCATCGTTCTTGATAAAATTATCATTCATCAATTCACAATATATGTCATCATATGTATTATCATCACTGTATTTGCTTACTCAAATACAGTACGAAGTTTTTTTTAAAAAATACTAACTTTTCAGAAATGCCTGAACTTCTATCCTCATGTCATAAGTGGATATAGTTTTAGCTTGAAAAGTAATATTTTTTATTCATTGTGTTTTGTCTTTAATCCACATAAAAATGCAGCGTTCTTGATAAAATTATCATTCATCAATTCACAATATGTATTATCATCACTATGAAAACTGACTATTTGGTATTTCAAATTGAAAATTCTGTCCAAGATTCTTCCCCGAGAAAACCAGCGAACTTTTGAGAATGAAATGGCAAGTCTACGATTTCAGTTTCATCGTCGTTCTTGAGCATGACACGAATCTGACGGCGACAAGTGGAATTGCTTCTGATAAAGTTATCAATGCCTATGATTTTATCAAACGTGTCTTTTACAGTGGTAAATTTTGAAGCTAAATATTGCTGATGCAGGATGCAATAAAAAAACAATTAAGGACTATAGCTTTGGCAGATATTTTATTAACAGCCCAATAAATCCTTCATGAGAACGTTTCATGGAAGTAACTTCATCTTTGCATACACTTATTAGGTTATCAGGATCAAGTTTTGCTTCTTAACATTTCTCTTTAAAAGCATTGAAAGTATGACTTCCGCGACTTCTATCTTTAATAGTACATGAAAAAAGTGATTCTACAATGCAATGAAAATCCTCCGTTATTGCGAGAAAATACCTACATTGAATCCGTAGTGTCAGTTGATGCATCCAACGCTATGGAATAAAATCCTTCCTTATTAATTATTACATTAGTTGCTCCTTTAAACCTCAAGCTAATTCATGTTGTCGGTTTGTACTTGTTTTTCTAGAGAGAAGAAGTTCTTTATACTTTTGTACCTTTTCAGGATCTAAGGAACTCACAACTTCTGTGGTTGACTCTTTTATAATCTCAACACCACCAAATGGTTGCCCTTCTTTTCCTAATAAAAGATCTACTTTATAGGTGGGTTTAATGGCATCATTTTTTTTTTAATAGTTTCTTCAAATTTTGCGTCTCAAACTCTTTCTCTTCCTTCACTTTACAAAACACAACCTTCCGCTTTTCCCCTTCTAATTTAAAATATCTATGATTTGCATGTGTTTCATAATGGACCTTAGCATTATATTTTTTTCAGGCATGAAATAGTAGTATCGCATATTAAACAAAGTATTTTATCTTTATTGGGCACAAGAAAGTATTGCAAGCCCCTCTTTTCATTAAATACTTTTCGTTTTGCCATTGTTGGGGTAATACCAGTACAAATAATAATTAACTAACTTAAATTAAAGAAATAAGGTTAAAATAATGATTCAATGTTTCAAACGACTTTTAGCACATGTTAAAATGTTAAAATGAGATCTTTCATTATAAAATGAATTTAAAAATACTAACACAAATCAGAACTATCTAAAGAAGACAATTACTATTCACCTACACAACATTAGAGATCTCAAAACATACTGGCCATCAGGGCTAACAGAGAACGCGTGGAAATGTCAATTAAATCGCGTCTAATTAAGATAGAGTTGTGATTTTTAGAATACAATTTTTATTTTTGTGCACATTTGTGTACACAAAATATAATCATTACTTTTAAGACCAAATGCTAAGCAATATGAAACTAAAGAATATTTAAAAAGTGTAACTAAAAGGTACAAAAACTGGTTATTATAGTAATTTGCGGCTCTGTAGCAAGCAAACGAGAGAAGGGACAAAGCGTACGAGATATGCCCTGGCAAAGGTATGAATCCACTGTATTTCGTGAAAGTTTAAGAGAGAATCGTTAAAAAATAAAGGGGTAGAGATGATTTTACTACAATTATCTTGGTTGAAAGAAACGAATCGCCATTCGATCGAAAATATGAATATTGTTTTCGTCAAGCTGGGGTGGTAGAAAAATTATTCAACATCAATTTTTTTAGCAAGTACAAGAGTGTCGAGAATAAAGGTTCCTTGCTGCCATGTGCCCCGTTGAAACTACGAGGTCAGGCAACGCTGGGCGAGAACCGTGGGAACACTCCGAATATAAAACTGCTTTCAGCGATAAAAGAGGGATTGGAATGTCAAACGCGCGCATCTGTCGCCTATCGAAGAGACAGTACCCCACGGGAATACTTTCACCCCCTCTGGCCTGAGGCAGTAACGGTTCCGGCTGGTTCCTATATATTGTTGGTACCAATTGAAAATCGACAGTATAGGCCTGCTACTCTCAACGAGACACTTCATTCTCGATCGCGCTCCGTTTGCCATCAACCCGAAGGCAAGAATTATACCGAAGGATCTGAGCCCCAGACAATTGGCCCATCCTTGGTTTCGGTACATTTAGTTGAGCACGAATACTCCCTCCAGTTAGTGTTACTACTAGAGGTAAAACTCACTATGGTTAAAGTCACTCGAATAACCGACCGTTCCCCGTTTCATCTTTTAAAGCCTCGAACCCAAACCAGGCTGAGACGAATCATCTGGGGCATCCTTGCCAGTCATCCCTTACTGTGTACATACGTACCAAGGCTCGTTATAACCTCCCGGACACTCACGTAGAGCTCGCTGTTGTTCGGTCTAAGTAGCTCTGTTAGATCGATTACTGTAAACATCGAGTATCCATTGACATTATTTCATTCTAAATATTTTTTGTATATTCTGTGTAAATTATTAAAGTTTATTTTTGTTTCTACCTTTTCATAAGCCCTATAGCCCGCAGCCTTGGTTATTTTAGAAACGGCTAACTGCAATATATTGTTTGTTATTTAATTTCCTCGCACTCATTTTGGGAAGGTTGTTCCTCCCTCCCTTATTGCTACTCCCATTTCTGTCGCGACCTGAATTGAGCCACGGTCACTCATTTGACCTTGAGCGCCCACTTATTTTAGGTAGAAGTAAAGATATGTATATGTTCGTGGGTCATTCTACCACAAGGTTTAGTAAATACTCAAAGATTAGTTATTGTTGCTTGACGATTGAAATGTTATATTTATAAAATTGAAAATAAGAAAACAAACCTATAAATATGTATGTTTTATTAAAAAAACTTTTAATACATTTGTACTTTGTAATGACCGCAGGTTGCCCATCCATGCCATAAACTTTTCCATTCGAAATCATACTATTGATCATCGCAAGATCAATGACAGAAGGTAGGACCCCCACTAGGCCAGAGCAGTGCAAACCGTCGAACCTCGCACTACATTCTCCATTACACGGTAAAAACTCTTTTATGCACCATAGATTGTACTCTCTGTTTCGTTGTAATCAATCCACTATTTTGAAGGTATTTTTCGAATTGTATTAGATCGATATACCAGGCAAATTAATTATATTTTCTCTCAATTATAATTTAAAAATAAATGTTTAAAAGAAAAAAAAATGATCGGCAAATCTTTTACATTAACATCTTTACTCTCTTCACCAATTAGACCAACAAATATTTGCACATGTACCCCATCATTATATTTTAATAATTTTAATTTTCGGCTTTAAATTATTTTCACCATAACTAATCATAATTCATTTAGTGATATAACAGATACCAAGACCACTTTTATTCAATAAAGGCAGTAGCTTAAAAAAAATATGTAACGAGTGAATGTCCTTAAAAATTCACTTATACAGAAGACATCGCTAGATAACGTCCTGTCTTAAAATTTATAATTCAGGAAAACAACTCAGAAAAGGATCGACCAAATGCAACTCAAAGATATTTTCATTTTCTCTCTAAGATTCAAGAAAATCGACTAAAGAATTACTTTACTGTTTGGTGAAAACTAGAGTTGTACCTTTCATTATATTTCTCAAGTTTAATTCCGTTGAAAATGTTCTCTCATAAATTTGCTATAGCAGATAACCGCCCAACGAACAAAACCCAGCCCGAAACTTTTCTGTCTCTCTCTTTCTCAAAATAAGCTTAATAACTCTCGTTTACATTAATAAGTCTCCCTAACAGAATGAGACTCTCATAATTACTTTAAGAAACTCTATTAAATAAAAAGTGGTCACTTTAATTTAAAATGAAAATTAAATAGAAATAAAACATGCTAAAATGTACAAATCTCTAAGTATAAGTTTAACACAAATAATTGGTGTAAATTAATTAAATTTAGAAATCTGGAACATCATACAATTTTATTAATAAAATTAAACAGGAACTTATTTTTACAAAGTGGCTAATTAATTTCGGGTTATTGTGCACTGATCTCAATAGCTAAGTATTCTAATCCTGAAGCTGTTATACTGAATTGAATTAAGTTCGATGTCACTGAGCCAATCTTGCGGGAAAACAGATCTAGTTAGTTAAAATTTGAGGGTTAAAGAAATTCATCATAAAACAATGGATGTATTTTTTCCGTAATATTTAAGATGTTCCCCACAGTTTATATTGATAAGTTTAATTTCGTTTCCTAGACAATCATTAATCTCTAAAAAAAGATATTTGTCTAGTCCAACTTCCATCAAATTTATCCAATTTATTGCCCAAAATAGCCAAGAAGAAAAAGAAAAAAGAAAAGTGCTTTGTACAAACGAAATAAATTAAGGGCATCATGGAATATGAGAATGATCTTTAAGTATTATTAAAAGGTGAAAAGTTTCTAACCATAAATCTTCCTCATTCCACTAATATAAGACAAACCCATTTGGACAATAGTTTTTTACCGTAATGAGTCTAGTAAAAATTTTAATTAAAGAACAAGATTTTATTTGGAAATGGCTGTCTTCTACCCAATGAACCAAGTGAGATCAAGTGAGACCCTGTCTAGAGGAAAATCCTACAGTAAGAAAAAAATAGTACCCTTATATTAAGCAAGAGCTAAGGTGGTAAAACAGGGGATAATCTTGTTAAATGGGGCTCCCTACAAGTGTTACGTGCTCTTCTCTGGAACCCATCAATAAAATGGAACACATTGTTCGAGGATGATCTTTGGGACCAAGTTGCTCCGACTAATACCTATTGGATGCAAACTCCTCGGCTCTTCGTAGGGCCCAGTGGTGGTGTAACAAAGCATAATAATGACGATGCTTATACTGGAAGAACAACTATGTACAGGCGTAATACGTAATACTTTCTTCAAGTAGTTGGAAATATAAATATGAAGAATAATATAAACTTGCCTTAAGGTGTTAAATGAAATTTCTTCATTCATGCTCACAGATATTATAGCATGAAATAGAAAGCAATTCTTTCCTCTCAAAAAGAGTGAAGAAAAGAAAAGAAAAGAAAGCGTAATATTAATGAAAATTTGCGCAGTAATTTCAAATTTAATCATGACTGACAAATATTTCGATAGTAAAGCCTCTATAATTTCAACCCTGGAAATGTGAAAGACGATTTGCATTTTTAAACATACAAGAGGGACTTGCAAGAGAGGGAATTTTTCACTTACGAGGGAATGCTTTCTAATTCTTTCGTCGGATTTAATAATTTAGTTTACAGCAAATAAATATTTTCATTGATTTGACAATTGTAATAAATGCCTTTTGATGAAAACTACCGATATGTTTTTTTTCTATTCACTATGCAACATAAAGGAGATAAGGCAGACGCGTTAGGGAGATCGAAATCAGTATTATTACGGAAGGGTTCAAATCTTGGGAAACCATAAGCCAGAAATTATCATAAAGGCAACGGATATCAGATACGGGAATGGCTATTAATACTATGGAGACACGTTAACATGGCAGGAAGACATAAAAAAGATGCTTGTTCAGGTGGTTAGGAGAATTATTTTTACGTTGGTGCCTTGGGGCGAGAGGTGACGGTAGATTTATGGTAATACACGTAAAACTGGCTATAAGAACTAATAATCAAAAGGTTCACCTAAGGCATGATATGAGATCTCAGTAGAAAATAAGTAAAGATATTTCTTATTTTCTTTTCTTTTGGGTCTAGTTTCGTTTGTTCTCATCCTTTATGGCCAATGCTCTCTCTTTTATTTGCTTTCTTATTTGAAAGGGAGAGGGGGAGGAAAAAGCGGTGGGGGAAGGGGGGGAGAAGAAGATGGAAAGGGATAGGGGTGGGGAGAAGAGAAGTGGGAGAGAGAGAGAGAGGGAGATGGAGTGTGGTATATATAGAGAGATATTGGTTGGGTGAGTGTAATGACCAGCTAAAATGCGTGTGGGTGCATAACTGTGTATATCTAAATGTTTCTAAGTGCCTATGTTTATATTTTTGTTCATTTAATGCATCTATGCATGTGGCTACGTGTTATATTTACCTATTTGGTTAATAATGTTTCCTATTTGCAACCTCAATAGATCTTAACTGAAACTAGTACAGGAATTTCAATGAACAACCGCAAAGGTCGCTTCGCAGTCGCTTGTAACTTCTTCGATTCAAAGTTCAGCCCGTTTTTTATAATATGTAATTCGTCGTCTTATTATTATTAGAAGAGAAGAATTAAAGGGAGAGGAAAGTAAAGATATGGTGAGAGATGAGGGGGGAGGGGAGTTGAGTCTGATGATTGTGCCGTGACGTCTGAATGTATCGAACAAGTATGAACGAAAAATTGAGCTAATCTGAGGATAATAACTGATAAAACAAATAAAAATAAAACGAAGAAATAACGAACTCAAATACACGTGCGCAAACAACCGTGAACAAAAGCACCATATAAGTTGACAGGCCAGAGGAACCTTAAATAAACTATCTATTATAAAACTTATTACACTAGTCAATAAGTATAATTTTTTATGCCTACTTTACCATGCATGGACGGTCAACTTTGAAATACAGTAATGGTCATGGAAGAAACAGCAGCAAGCCTAATTCCTAAGGTCAATAGTTTAAGAAGACACTGCTAGTTACACGCTTTGAGTGAGCGTTTCCCTAAAATCCGTTTGCGTACGTTCTACGAACGTACAAAAAGTCATAAAAACATGTTACCACGATAATGACATGATAAGTCACATAATGAGTTGCAAAAGGCTCTCTGAGTGCTTCCATCAGTATTTAAGTTAAACTTAATATGTTCAAATCTTGGAAGAAATCGATACTGCTAAAGGAAAACAACAGACTTAAGAACGTTCAACAAAACGGTTTAATAGGATTATTAAACTCGCAGTATATTACAAGCTTTAGTCAGATAAGAGTTTCGTAAATAAGTGCTCTTCCGTAATTGTTATCTGAATAAAGGTTCTAATATCTACAGCGGTTATCATTAAAGTTCTAAAGTATGCTGGTACTAGAGTTAATGTATGTTCGTGACACTATGATTGGCTATAAAAAATTATTCAGGGGCCAGAAAAGCACAATTGATCAATTTGTTAGTGTGGGTGAACAGAGGAAAAAAATGGACCGAAATGAGGATGTATGTATATACGTTGATATGAAAAGTGTGAATGAGGTTGTGGCTGATTCTTTTATTTCTTGATTACTACTAGACTTGTTAAGAAAGATATGAAAATGAATTTCTATGATATGAAAGCTGAAAGATAAATTAATTTTAAAATGAGTTTTATGGCCAAGGTGATGACTAATGGATAAATAGTTGAAATTTTATTTTAATATTTATCCTAAGATTTAATGGCATTTCTCTAATAGTAAACTCAATTGAATAAGTGTAATCTACCTTTTTAGTATTACAAAACGGCAACACATGTTTGCTATACATCTCATCTCGGAGGGTCTTTCATTAGAGCTAATCGTGGAAATAAAGAGCATTGATTTATCTCTCATTTGTTTCAATGCTATTGTTAATTGATAAGGTTGTTCTCCATACATATCGTATTATGCGCTTATACGTGTGAGCTCAGCGTCTCCTTTGGTCCCTAATAGCTCTCATTTCATCCGCAGCTCATCTTGACAGAACCTATGGCACCGTGAAAAGCCAATCATGCTCTAAGACTTTTGACTTTAGATTTAGGCTAGTATTTTGAAAGCTCGATGTAGCTCTCGGGCCGATGGCTCCTCTGCTTTTGTTTGGGAATGTCTGGAGCGATCTCCTCTGCAGGTTTTATCGGGATGCCTCTGATCCAAAAGCTTTGACAGAATCTTCCGGTACCGGGAGGAGCGGTTTTCCTACCATTTATTTCTTGTACTATAGACGGATCCGTATATATATATATATATATATATATATATATATATATATATATATATATATTAATATTTTCTTTGTATATATTAAAGTTTTTTTTTTTTACCATTAGTTTCTCTAATCCCAGAACCTATAAGAATTGATTATTAAGCCAACCGCATTCGATTTTATTTATTTAACCCTCGCACTGGGATCTGTATCCCGATTCCCTGGTGTGCCCTCTTCACGGTCACCCTACGACACTCATTACCTATGGAAATAAATTCACCAGTTATTCATTAAATAACGTCTTTTAATTTTTATATTTAACTCAAAATCTTTTTATAACTCAGTAAGATAATTAATATAAATATGTCTCATTTTATTTTTTAAAATGAGAGCAATTCTTAAAAAGGAATTTATAAAGAACAAATAGCCTTTAGGTATTGCTCTTTATTTTTGAAACGGGAATTCATAGGAAATAGAAACATAAATTCACTTATTGCAAAATGGAAAAAATTAAACTCCATAAACAAATAAATCTAGAATAAATTTAACCTACAGAAATTGAATATATTCGAAAAATAACATTTTTCTTCCATTTAAAATTTAGCACCAAAAAGATGAATAGGAACCAAAAAGATGAATAAAATATTGATTATACAGGGGCTTTTTTTTACATGTCTTACATTTGAAGTTTAATAAAATCAATAATAATTTTGTGATCGTAATAAAACTTTCAGAGGGTATTGAAAATAGTCGTAAGGATTTGGTTTTAAAAGGACTAATTGATTTATTTATTTTCCTATAAGGTATGCCAGTTTTAGTGAAACATTGATTTTTAAAAGATTTTCGATAAAATTTAAGATATTTATCGACTGTTAAAACCAATTTTATTTTAAATAATTTTATTTGATTATAATTGACAAAAAACTAAGATTAATAATCAGTTTGCATAATTAACATAATAACTAAATTTATTTGAAGATTCTTCTTTTCAAATGCTGACCATTCTTCTCATAACATTCATTAACTCGTGACGACTTGTTCTTATCACTTCTGTAAAAGGTTCTTCATCGATTTTATTAATTTCTTTAGCGATATTAAATTTTGGTTGTTGGATACTTCTAGGATTATAACGGTAAATACAATCTTTTAAATATTCCCATAAAAATATCCATAGGTGTTAGATCAGGGGATCCTGGAGGCCACTTAAATTCACTCTTTCGAGAAATGATTTTTTCTCTAAAGTATCGTCTTATTAACTTCTTTTTTCCACCAGCTTGCTGGAAAATAGTTGTCCTCTATTTCGAAGCATTCGGAAGTTCGGTAAAAAATATTCTTTAAGCATACGAGGGGCGGTCAATAGGTTTTGCGAATCGGTAGGGCAAAACAGAGGATGTGAGGGTGGTTGTTTGTTTGTGGGGGTGTTAGGACAAGTTATAACAAGTCAGGACCTGCAGCCGCACGCTCCTGCCTCTTCTATTTAAGAAGCAGTAGCTGATCGCAGATCGTCAGTCGCAAATTTTTCAACAATGGAGAAGGTTGAGCACCGCGCACTGATCAAATTTCTGACCAAGGAAGGCAAGAATGCAAAAGAGATCCATGAACGCATGGTTGCAGTGTACACCGACACCGCCCCTCTCTATGCAACCATTGCTCGTTGGAATAGGGAGTTCCGCCATGGTCGTGAGTTCCTTGAAGATGACCCCCGTCCAGGACGCCCGTCAGACGTGACCAACGAGGACAATGTGGTCCGTGTGGACAGGATGATCCTCGAAAATCGACGGATGAAGGTAGAAGAAATCGATCGAGAACATGGAAGTGTTATCAACATCATCCAGACAATTTGGCATAAATGACCAAGGTCTCTGACCGTTGAGTTCCTAGAAACCAAAAATGGAAGGAAATATACTTGATGCATTCACTCTAGTTGACCCATTCATTTCCACTGCTGTGACAACCACTGACCGCCCTCAATCTTATAAATAGCTTACTTTATTCGCGCGAAAATAAAGATGCAAATTACTGACAGGAAAATTATAATATGGCTCCAAGCGCATTTGTCAATTTTAGACAGGTCTCGTTCTTAATGGAATAATGAAAAAAACGCATTTCTAAGTCCGCGAGATGAAATCTATGGTAATTAGTATATAAATAAATTTCCATCGAATGTGATCTCTAATATTCATAGATTGGCATGCTGAAAATTACATTTTCTTTATTTTGCACTTGTCTATGATTTTATACGTATTCTTCACTGGAGCTGCCAAATACCCCTTCCTGAACTTAATGCTTGTGTACACCAGATTGAGTTTTACCAAGTCTTTCACTTCGAAATATTTTAATTGGCTTCTCATTTATATTTAAGATTTATGTGCCCCATCTTTTCCTCGCACCCTACAAAGAGCAGAGAGAATTGGTTAGATAGCAATATTTTGATACCGAATACAGGCTTGCGTTGAATGACATATAAACCATTTTCAATTAAACCTATTTAAAAACTTGCTATTTAATCATAAACTGGAAATTATGATACTTCAAACCAAACTTATAATTTTATTACTAAAAAAATAATCTTAAATTTATGAAATTTTTAAAATACAGAAAGATCTGTCCTGATTATCGATTTCTAATAAAATTCATCTCTTAATCTCTATTTCGCACAATATATTGACACTCTTATAATTTTTTGGTTCAAGCGTGAAATCTATAAGTTCATTATTTAGTTAGCCAAAAGGATTATTGAGATAATTGTGGTCGTATTTGTTCTATTTATACAAATAAGTAGTTGAATTAGAACATTTAAATATCTTAGGCCTTGTAAAAAAGGCCTTGCTTTTCATTATAGAAGATCTCTCAAACAGGTATTTCATAAAATTTCGAAGTGTTACTGAAGTTGATTTTGACAATTATTAGGAACTCCATAGTGGTACTAATCTAAGTTTTACAAGTAGAAAAAATTGGCAGAATATTCAAAGATTTGATTTGCTTAGTCTTAGATTCTATCAATATACAGACAACATGACAACAGCTTAAATAATTGCTAACAAAGGGGCAAAAATTGCTTATATTTTAAATACTGTATACTGTTCTACGGTATTAAGGTATGTATAGAACTTACTAAACCTATTCATTGCATTTGAAAAAGATTAGGACAGAAAAGAGACTTTTGAAATCGACTCTCTATTTAATAATTAATAAAAATACAAGCACCATTCAGATTTTTATAACCACTCCTATTAGAAAATAAATTTAATCTTGATCCATCTCAGGCAGTAAAATTTATACCTGAATCTACAAGCTCTTATAAGATCATTGAGGATTTTCATCACTTTTAGTTTAAAACCATTAAAAAAAATAATTGCAGAAAGCCATTTCCATGACCCATTAACAAGATAAAGCTCTCTTAAAAAACAGATCCAAATAATTTTTCATTATCATTGTGACCTTTCGAAGCTTTTCACCAGCAATCACATTTTGTGAGATCCAAATAATTCAGTGAGGATTGATGGGTTTAATAATTGGTTATTGAATGATTTATTATGCTTTCTTCTTATACTTTGTAATCAAGATGTGAATACAACAGCAATTAATTTCAAAATTTTACAAACTAAAATAATAGATATCCCAATGAAAGATCCAGTGAAGCAATTAATTCAGTGAGGATTGATGGGTTTAATAATTGGTTATTGAATGATTTATTATGTTTTCTTCTTATACTTTGTAATCAAAATGTGAATACAACAGCAATTAATTTCAAAATTTTACAAACTAAAATAATAGATATCCCAATGAAAGATCCAGTCAAGCAATTAATCTTCCAGGGGATCTGAACAAAAAAATAATGTAACCAAAGTGAATTGGAAGAATATTCCAAAGAAAATATCTAGGCTGAAATAAATCTAGTAAAAAAAAGCTCATTTAATTTAGACAGAGAAATATTATTCAATCTAGTATGTGACTAAATACTATTACATATGGAAGCAAGATACAGCGCACCTAAAACGTTACAATTCACCTCATTAGTTGCTGTTAAACAGTTACCATATCTTGATTGCCAAATTGAAAAGGACGAATGAGAAAGTTTAGAGACGAATTAGGGTAATTTTTCAATGGCATCAGACAGAAAGAGTATCTAGCTAGAATTTATAATGCACAAGTCTTTCTGGATAAATCATTCAAATATTTGCGTGTTTATATTTCAAATGGACTAAAACAAAGGTTCTCTACAGTGGTCTAATTAATTTAAAAAATTTTTGCCCAACATTTTCTGTAGAAATTTATATTTTAGCTGTGGAATGAATTAAACGCTTCAACAGTGAAAGAATGACAAAAGAAAGGCTATTATTTCTTACCTTAAGTTCTCATTCAAAATGAAGGATTAGGTTAAGCGGAACAATGTTTAGGTAAATATTTATAACTAAATGTGGAGACTCTTTTAGATGCAAAGAGATAAGAATTGAGTTTGAGCGCCATGTGATATGCTAAATTTCTTATCAAATTTGTTTATACCAAGTAATGTTTTGTAGACATCTTTTTACGTTTTAAAAGTCATCCCAACTCCAAACATAAGGAAATTACTGATGGTTAGAGCATGATATACATATATGTATACCTGTTGTCGAGGAATTGTCTCCCTACTTTTGTTGGAGAATTATTCTTCAGCTGTTGGCCGTTTAACATTTACTCCAATACAATACCTCTTTGACAAAGTATTTATATATTTAATGACTTTAACCAAGCCAGTCTGACATTACTTAGGAAGGGAAATAATTACTCTATTGGCTGAGTGGACTCCGGATTCGTCTAAAGAAGTCTAAATACTAAATTATGAGAGTACTACAGCGTTTAATCAGTTTTAAGGAAAGAGCCGATCAACACGTAAGGATCCATTAAAACCCCAAGAATTAAACAAAATATATATCTTTTAATTTATCAATTAACTCAAATATTTACACGAAATTCTCTAAGTTTAACATGATTCGCACGAATCGAATATTGGACTTCTTATGACAAGAGCTCTGATCAAAACAAAGTAGGCCTCACGTAAAAAAATCAATTGCCAGATAGCTAATTTCTGGAGGCCTCTGAGTTACAGAGTTAAGCCACCATTTACTCTCCACTAATCTAACTAATGATATGACAGAAGTCACGAAATACTATATCTCCTTTAGTTAGCTTGGGACAGTATTAAAAATCCTACTTAGTTAAAACAAATATATATATAGTCTTTCGGACTTACATGACCTTGATCGGAACAGGGGTTGACGGATGTCGCTATACTGTATTTTTCAGCGAGTTTGCGGAGATGGGGTTGTCACGGTGACAGTGGAAACGGATTTCGATCTCTTCTTATGATTTTAGCGATCCGGTTATAAGTCTAAAAGACGGAGAGATAAATTGTGCTCTCTGGCTCCGGAGTACTCTTCTTTGTAGCTTTTGAGTTCTTCTTGTACACTAATTTACTTCGCTAGGTTACCAAACTCGGTTTTGGTATACGGGGTGCTCCCGAAAGTAATTACAGGGAACTTACTTGGAGATTAATTCTTATTTTCTCAAAATTACTGAGATTTCGACTTGATAGTCCCTCGAGGGCGAGCTAATAACTTCTTTTATCTTGCTCCTAAAATTTCTGTTTGGCACTCAGGAGTTTTGTATCCAGCCAGACCTCTTGCTAAGTCTGCGAACGAAAAATAAATCGGTATGGCACCAATAACAAAACGAGACAAACTTCTTAATCTTAGAAGTCGAGTCCAGAACAGTGCGAGGGACTGATCACAAAAATCTAGTTCTCTATTGTCTCTAACAGAATAATCTCTTTCTTTCCTTACAGGGCTTATTTATAGCCCTAACTAAGGGGGACGGGGTAATGCTACTGAGGGGAGCGCAAGGGGGGAGAAGGGGTGACACTGCAGAGCCCAGGTCTGCTTCTTAATGAGAGGCATCGACAACCGCACCACTCTTTCTCCTCGGTAGCATTTTGATCTTAGGCCGCTTTTTTTGCGCTCTAACCACGGGCCTCCTGACCTCGTAGGTAATCGAATCTTTTGAGTTCGTTAAGGAACCGGGTGTTTTGCCTAGCGAAGTGTTCAACCCGTCAGTTAGATGGATTTCGTCCTCAATTTCGCTGGGGCTAGTTTCTTATTAGAGCTGCTTAATGGCCTTTTGCGGCTTCCTTGCAAAGCGCGTTTCTTAGGTCGACTACCCAATCGGCAGTGAGGTCAGAGCCATTCGGCAGTTTGACTGTTGGTCAGTTGACTCCTGTTCTCGGGCACCTCAATTTCTTGTTCTTTTCTCTCGCTCTCTCCAAAGAGAGATTTCAATATATATGTCCTCTTGGCCCTCTGGGTGGCGTTACGTTCTAATTCCTCTACACCTGTATACTTGATATTTTTATATTATGAGAAAGAGTTTGATGAAT
Organism: Ceratothoa steindachneri; assembly: GCA_963969495.1. Classification (NCBI taxonomy): domain Eukaryota; kingdom Metazoa; phylum Arthropoda; class Malacostraca; order Isopoda; family Cymothoidae; genus Ceratothoa; species Ceratothoa steindachneri. The sequence continues at coordinate 17,700,453 of OZ018320.1, read as the reverse complement.
CAAAATCCTTGATCAAGCAACACACAGATCCGTTCTGCATAAATATCATATATCACATTAACAAAAAATTACAGATTACCGAAAGGTGAAAGGCAAATTAATACTATCTCTCAAAAATTATTCACGTTCTGTCTATAAGAAATCATCAGGAGGATAAACTGACAAAACAATGTCATTAAGATAGATGGGGATTACCTCAATCATCTGAGATTTGCAGACGACATTCAACTCATAGTTGATGCCTTGGAAGAGATTAAACAATTTTATAGGTTCTTAACCATCAGTAATTACTTAATCAAGTTTACAGCGGCTCAGGTCCATTCTTTAGACCGGAAGCCATATTTTCGGGAATCTGAATGTTTTTGTCGATTTTGCTTGTGTCGATCATGTTATGAATATGTAATGAAATGAGCCTGGTTCCTAGGATAACATGGTAGCAGATGTATGCAATGGTATGGCAGTATGTTATTTTTGCTTAATTTTTATGATAGCCCCACCATAGCATTGCAATGGGGACCCTTTAATAAGGTGGAATTGATTTTTCTTTTGTGTAGTCTCTCGTTTAAACTACGTTGTTGGTGAAATAGTTCGCGTTTCTAATCCAGAGGTTGGAAACGGTGTTGTGTTATGCGTGTAGAGATTGCTTTGTGGGTACAAGTAGGAGGAACTCATTAGACTAACTCTGCGTAGAGTGTTCCTGGAGTTTTGGTCATAAATTTTATAAAATAGTTGGGGTCTTGTATGGGTTGCTTGAGTTTTGTTTACTATTATGAAATTGCGTTACCCAAATGTCTAGGTATATTTTTAAGTAAATATTCATTTTTTCTTAGTATGGGAGGCTTAATTTGGTGCTGAGTGTGCATGTTGTAGCATGGCGGTTTGCGTGATATTGTGTTTGTAGTGTTCTGAATTAAGTTGATGCAAGATCAGGTGATCAGCGTGTAGATGTATGGGAAGGTAAGTGAGTGATATCTTGGATTGTTGTTTTCGAGAGTGCTTGGAGTATCTTTATTTTGGTGTCAGCATTGTTTGCAGTATTTCTTGTCTGATGTCAGAAAGGAAGTTATTTTATGCGCGAGCTGTTTTATAAGCGGAATTGACGGTGTTTGTGTTGTAATCCAGTTTTGAAGTTGTAAAAAGGGTAAAAGAGAATTTTGATGGTGAGGCTTTTATTAGCTTTTGTTACAGCCAACTCTAAAATCTTGTAGATGTCGAGGTCCTTTGGTGTACTTCGAGTATTCGGTGGAATGGGAATGTCATCATCATAGCTAAAGTTTGTGGTGTTAGGATTTTCGAGAGGGATGTTATGGATGAAAAGTAGAAGAAGGTTAAGATAGAACTAATGATCTTTGTCGACGCACTTATTTATATCAATACGGTGCAGTTTGAAGTTTGTATTACTTCTATTTGTTCACATGAGAAGATATTGGCAAGCTATTTTTGGTAGTTCAATTTAAGTGTGTTTTTAGTATTTTGATGATCGTCATGTGTTTTCTTCGACACCTCCTATGCGTATATATTTTACGTGCATAATTGACCTGTTGTTATTGTCATAGTTTTGGAAGAATTTTCCTGCCTCTTTGCCTGTTATACAAATATTCTGGTGACTTAGAGGTAAATTACTGGTATATATATGCGAGTGAAGATGTTTGTTCTTGGCTCGATGCGAGAGAGCAGGCGCGCTGTTACTAAGATTTGTAGAGTAAAGGAAGAGGTTGTTTGCCTGTTTGTGAAGTTGACTCGGTGCTTAAGTAAATTGATTCGAGCGTGGCTCGTTCCCTTTTGTTACTCAGATAGCCTCTTGATGGTTATCAGAATTTTTTGGTTTAAATAAACTTTCTAGGAAGACTTGGCATTATTGTTTACCTGTTGTAAAATCAGTGTTTCGAGGTTTGTGCCATGCTTTTAAATTTTCTATACATTTTTTGGTCCGTGGCTGCTTTTACTGTAATATTTTAGCCGTCTGTTTTGGGGAGAGAAGTTTAGGAGTAAATGTTTTATGTAGGCAGTATAAGGTATGTTACCAACGTCTTTTTCTTCAGTTCTCCATTTTTTCCCAACAATGTATCCCTCTGCTAAAATAATGACTCCGTAGTCACCTGAAGCAAAGGTTTGAACACTTTGATATACAATCTTTAAAACTTCATAGTCAGCCATTTCAAAAGATTAGTGACGCTTGAATATAGAAAAGAAAGAAATTCAACCAATCTATCAACACCCTTCACTAAAATAAATATTTACTGAAGGCGGGAGAGAAAAAATAATATAGAGGAATCGAAGAACCTTGTAAGTTATTTTTCTTGCTCAATCGCTCCTCTTGGAGGGAATGTAATGGAATGCCTTTTGGCTTGAGCTCTCAATTTTATCCTTTTGGCTAGACCCTTTCCACCTTGAGAGGTGTAGCGTGTAGCGAAAAACTTACCTTCCTCCTATACTTTCTTATCACAATTTAATCTATGATTATGTAAATCCTTAGAGTGGATAAATATTAAACTATATATTTAATTGATATTTTTATTAAGAATGCTGCCTGGCACCTATATCACTTTATGGGTTTTCACCTACAAATATCACTTGTATAATTGCTCTTTGTATTATTACATGATCTTTAGGTTTTGAATGAGCGAAATGTGATTTGAATTTTGGGCGATGTTTTTGAATTTTACCTTCATTATTTCTAAATATATCAATTAATATAATGCATATTTACTTGTAATGTTTATTATATTATATCAAAATATTATTAAAATATTCAAAACAGAGAATAAGTAAATCTCATTTTTCCTCAAAGATCAATAATTTTGCACGGTATATTTGCAAATTATTGGAATGTTCAAGTAAATTATTTTCTTTCAGTCAGTTCATATTTATTCGATTGAATTAACCAGGAATTAAAATAAAATTACTGTAAGTTTTGCTTTTGTAGGGGTGCCATTCAAGTGTCATTATAGCTCTAGCATAATCATTGAATGCTATTTATCTTTTAGTAACAATAAAACACCCTAAATCAATCTTTTATTTTTAAATTTCCAGAGAGTAAATTAAATTTAATTCTTAATAGTTAAAGGTGTGCCTAAATACCAACATTTACCTCGAACAAACGAGAAATGATGATAAGGTCAGATACCGATTCTGTCCATAGGTTTGGCTAATCTCACGTCGTTTAATTGCAATTAGGCTTTATTTTCTCTCCATCAACTCATTAAAACTTCTTTCTTTCACTTTACTTTTTTCCTAAGAGAAAATATTATTCAGCCTAATTTGCCTCACGTAGAAAATAAAAAAAAATAGTTTTTCCTTCTTGAGTTTATTTATTTTAAGAAGCTCTAGACTTGAAGCATTGAATACACGATAAACATCGACAGATGTGTCACAACTCAACTCCACTTCATTATATCCCACTCGCTCATTATAAACGAGGAACGAAATTGAGGGCAAAATTTAATTGCTCAATTTCAAAATGACAATGTCATTATTTAATTATTCTTTTATTTCACTCTCTTTCTGGCCTACTGTTATTTAATTTCCTAATGTGTGAAAATTCTATTGTAAAGTGATTTACTCGTCTTTTACTTGTCTCTAATGCTCCCTACTCAAAATAAAGTAATGCCTCTAAGCTTCTATGTTCTTACCTTTGCTCTTTATCTACACTCGAAATCTCTGGAAAATGACGCGATATTCTGTTAATACCCCTGATATTGAACACAAAATTTCTCCCTTCCATCTAACATTTTTTTTTAATTTGTTTTAATTTTCCCTTAAATAGTAATTTTATGGGATAGTATCTAACACAGCCCTGCATGTGGCTACGCCATTTAAATACTTATGGCACTATTACTTAATGTATATGTAATTGAAATTTTTATTATCTATTTTATCATTGACAATTGTATTAATATATCTATAGTCTTTTTGTCAAGCCATATTTTCAGCAGGATTAAAGTTGATATTAAAGTTTATAGCATTTCATTCTAGTCACGTTAAAATTTTAGTAATATTTACTTCTTTTGAAAAGTAATAAGTGAAAAATGAATGACGATAACATGCATGGCAATTTGAATAAAACTTTGGATATTCCGTTCAATGAAGTATCAGATGATTCTGTTGTTGATACGATATGGGATCCGATGTCTCAGCGTAGGATGAATAACTGCTTTTTTGATGAGCCAAAATATATGAGATGCAATCTTCAACAACTTGTTTTAAAAGAAGAGGAGAATCAGATGTCAATGAAGTGAAAATAATGTAAAAACTATTAAAATATTATGGGGTACACCAGCATTAAATTGGAGCTATTTGCTGGCAAGCAAATTTCATTTACGTTTAGTGGACATTAACACATGTTTAGATATATTTTATTTTTTGTTTATGATACCCTAAACAATCGTATTATAAGAGAAACCAAAAATTACACTAGATAAACTATTGCATCAAGATCACCTAAAGATTTGAACGGCTGAATAAATGGACTGAAAAATATGCGGCAAAGATAAAGAATATTTTGTTTTGTTTATATGGATGGGTCTTGTAAGAGTAAATTTGCATCAGGAGGCTGCAACCAATCTACAGCTAAACAAAACAAGAGGTTAAATGTCTTGTGTGACAGCATATATGAGAAGGTGAAAAGCATAATTTTGCATGACATTTTGGGGCCAAGACACACCATGAGCACCTAAGAAAATTGTTTTTCTTTTTGTAAAGAGCAAAATAATTAAAGTCACAAGAATTTAAGATATTATGCTTGATAGTAAGACAAAATGGTAATACGGTATATTTTTACTTTTATAGGATGGTGTGATCTTTCTCTACCCCCCACACAATAAGTAAAAAGCCACCCTCAGAAGAAATCGACAATACAGAAGCTAACATGACCAGTGACGATGTACACTACAGTGTAGAAGATATCGAAGTTGAGAGGAATCAACAATCCAAACCGAAATGATCTCAAGGACATCCTCAGCGATCTTGGGTTGTTAAAATCAAATGCTGAGCTTTTGATTTCCGGGCTTAAACAGTGGGATTTGCTGGATGAAAAGGGGAAAGTGGAAAGCAAATGGGAATGTCATAAGCATTTCTCAAGATTTTTATTATCAAGCTTAGATAGCTACTCCAATGATGTATCTGGTTTGTTTGATGCAATTAGAATTTCATGTAATCCAGATGAGTATGGGAGCTTCAAAGTCAGTTAGCTTTTCAAGAAGCACTAAAGCTGTAATTCTCCATAATTGGAATAAGCATCCATCCCTTCCTTTGGCTCATTTAATATATCTCAATGAGAAATAAAAAAATATCAAACTCCTGCTACAAGCTTTTAATAATAAGGAGTATTACTGAGGAGCGATTGGTCACTTCAAAATGTTAGCATTTTTAATTGGTCTCTCGAGAGTTTTTCCCAAGTTTCCATGTAATCTCAGTATTTGGGACAGTATTGCTACCACAACACCTGACCATAAGAAGCACTAGCTACAAAAGTCCGAATTCTTTGTTCAAAGGCATAGTTTCAGGCAAGAGTAGTTGATAGACTCTCAAAAGGTATTGTTCAATCCATTGTATTTAAAACTAAGATCTATGAAGTATTTTTTCAGAGGTCCTAACAGAGAGTCATCAGCTTCAACATTTCTTTCACAGAGTCTCTGAGGCACAAGTAAAAGCTTGGACAACAAATCACAAATTCATTGTGTTCAGAATTCACTGAAAGACTTACTAAAAATAAAAAGGAAGCCTAGAAAAGTTTAAGTGTTTCAGGGCTTTTGTTGCAACCAAAACGCTGACAATTATGCGGAACTGGTTGTGAACTTAGTGAAAAGCTATGGCCAAATAGACTGTACGATGGCAGCATACACAGTAGAGCGCTTTCATTATGATATTATGAACTTTAAACATAAATCCCAAGGAGTATACAATGAAAACATAATGGGAGACGACATTGAGGCTTGTACGGGAAATTGATTTACATTACAAACGGAAATCGAGATATACTGTTCAAATCTATCCCATATAGGTTTTTATATATGTCTTGTGGAAGTTTAAATAAAATTGTATAAACTAAACTCAGTTTGTTGTTTTTAGCCCTAAAATGGGTAAAAAAAACAAAATTTGCATTTTTAGTAAATATTTTATCATACAAGCCACAAAAGCAAAGTTTAAAATAAATAATGGCTATTTTCTTTTGTTTTAAAATAAAATGAGTTGGAAAATAATACTTACTGGCTAGGAAAAAAAAATGTGCTACATAGTATAATTAATTGAAGATACGAAAGAAAAGTATACCAAATAAACGACGAAATTTTAGCTTTAATGGAGATTACGAAAGAAAATTAATTTACTATTATAGCACTCTCTATATCACTTCACTTTAGATACTGTAAAACGATGTTATAACTAGTTTTTCACCGAACGTTAAATGAAGTAAGAGAGCGGAGACTGAATCAGAATTTCATTGAGTGTAAATTTGCCTGGAGTGTCGGGCGTCAGTGAGGGAAGAGAAGCGATTATTGCTGTGGAATAGCATGGAAATGAGCAGTGTAACAAAGACAGGCGTCATATTTTGTTTCCTCAGGGTATGAAGAAAATGAATTAAAACCCCTGGAATGAACCTACTTGGCTCTCGCGCCTCTCAACATTCCGAATTAATTCTTCCTAAACTGGAGGGGTTTGGAGAGCTTCTTGCATCAAGGGAAATGTGTTCCGAGGTTAAAATTGCTTCCAGGGGCAACAGGAAAGGAGATAGGAACAATCTTATCTGTTAAAACACTGAGGAGCTATCTATTTAAGGGGGCATTACCCATATTTGCTTCCACCAGCACTGAAATTTCGAAGAGATAAAGAGAGAATTTCGGGGCGAATAGAGACGTTCATTCATTTCAGTTCACTCGATAATCAGTCTGTTTTTGGGACAGTGTGTCATTGCACCTTTGAACGTTGGCATTGTCCCCTTTACGAAGAACATCAATGTTGATCCCAGGTCAAATGAATTTCTCTGCAAGCGCCCACTGGCAAGGCTACAATATTAAATAGCGGTTGTTTCCCCGTAGACACATCACAGGAGATTTGTAAATTCCGATGCCTCAAAGGTATATTAAGCGTTTGTATTTTGAAGTCTAACCATCTATTGACGCTCAAAATATTCATAAGTGTGAGTTATGTTCCAATGGACTCGAACTTTCCAACATATTGTCGTCCAGGAAATAGAAGACGAAATAGAGACATCGTAAAACCGAGTCGATATAACCCTGAAGTTTAGGCTTGTTTTTTTTTTATCCTGACGGCGGCAATATGACCCATTGAAAATGGCCAAACTCTGATAGAATAGTAGTCTTGTATATTAAATAAGAGTGAATGTCTATTTGCTGGCATTACCTTTGAATATATAGATATTTCTTGTAGATTGCTAAAAAAAATCCATGAGGTGGGCACGGAATAGCGTTCTTGATTCAGATAGAGTAAAAATTGCGATTATCCGCAAATGAGAATCCAATTCGCTTGTGATGGGCCGAAATTTTCAGTAGGCATAATTTCCTCGACCCTTTTTTTTCCGATGCAATTTTGGGAGTAGGCAGCATTCGTGCGCATAAATGCGTGGGAGACCCTTTTCTTTCAATATGGTAAGTTGAAGCATGAATAAGATGCTGATTTACTTGGTGTGATGGCTAAATCAGTGAAAATCGACGATGAGATGTGCGTACGGGGGATTAAAGGCAACGTAAAGGTGAGGTATAGCAGATATTAGTGCAACTTACATTCCGTAGAAGAGTATTCCGTCTGTATCCCACTTTACCTACGTCGCTTATGGTATACTAGTAGGTTATGTGAAACCTTTTCAAATATAGAATTCAGGTGAATGAGCATCTTAACCCCGGACAAATTGTGAGATTTTTTAGATGTAAGTTTGGATCCCCTTAACATTTGTAGCATCGAATTAAGAGTTGAACTAGCCTAGTTCGTTTAGAGGAACTTACCGGTATCACCCTGAAGATCGTACTAAAAAATACTCAAGAATCCGCTTATAGATTACTAGGAAAACCATTAAATGTCAAAGTTCGCTGTATTTGCTCTAAGACGCCGTCAGTAAGCGAAGGATGGTGTATATAGCAGGAGTCACCACACCCCATGTTGATAGACAATGATAAATAGCGGCTGGAAAAGCGGGGGCGAGGGTGTTACCTAAGAACTTCTCGAATTTCCTAGAAATAAGTTTTTTCTCACACCTCAAAACTTTGATCTTGCTTTGGAAAGGTGAGGATTATCCAGGAACTACAACAAAGAAGACAATTAGAGGAGAGTAGCGGCCGTTTAGGTACCTGGTCTCAAAAGGTGCAAGAGGGTATGGTGGCTAACTCCTGCTAGGTCTGGGTTGGGAGGCGTTGCTAAAGTATATTTCGGTGCAGGTCATCGCTGAAGCCAAAATTAAGAGAATCAACGAGGGAACTTATGCACACACTAGATCCGTAGACATCCTATAGACAAGCTCCATTTGCGTCAGGAACTCTGTAGACTTTACCTCTTGGATATCGTCATGCGCTTTAACAACGCTTGCCCGAATGCCTTATATCGTCCGATAACTTGAGGAAATAGAATTAAATCTTGCATGAACGCAGCGGCGGAGGAGATTAAGAATGAAATTTTGTACGCTTGATACAAATTTTGTTGCCAGATGTGGCAAAACTGACAATTATTTCGTCGCCAAAGCTGACACCTAATTTTATGATAGCATGACTTAATTACTTTGCGTTGATTTGCCTCTAAGATCTAAGAGAAAATTAACTTCTTAAAGTGAATTTAGAGAAAGTTTAAGGTAAAATAATTACTCAGGTTGATAACAAGAAACGGGTTTTTAATTTGTGCTTTCTTTTATACACAGCGAATAATCAACAAAAAAGATTAATTGAATATGTGAAAGAGGAGAGTAACAAATAAAATAGAGAATTATTCATTTAGACGGAAATTATGAATGGAATTAATTTACTATTATTTCTGAATATACCGTTTCACTTTATGTGCTGTTGAACCCTAATTCAATATGAAATCTTAACTAGGGATTTCACCGAATGTTGAAGCTAGCGATAATGTGTGGAAAGATTTCATAAAGGAGGTTTAGGTGTAAGGAGCCAAACGGTAGGTAAAGTGGGCAGTCTCTGACAACTTTACTCGAGCTCTGGTAACCAGAAGGAGCCACTCACAGACTTGAGACTTGGTTCATTTGTATTCAAACAAGATGTGGAGATCCAGGTCGAACCCTCTCAGCAAGAAGAGATGTGGGAAAAGAAGACATTGATATTAAGACTGCAATAGATGCTCACGGAAATGGAAGCTAGGAACATGTTTATGAAGGAAGTGGTAAAGAAGGTATAAAACAATAGAAAGAGCAAATTAAATTGCGGGCAATATGTTGGTTTACAACTGCATATTCAATAATTTTGCAATTATTTTCGAAAATATCAAAGAAAATTAACCTTAATGGAGTGAAAGAAATGCATTTAAACTTGACTTGTGGTGGTAGGGTTCAAAACGTCTGCCAAAGATTTAAAGTGATTAGGGCAAAAATGAGTTGTTTGAATATATATCATGACCTCATTAAAAATGATATAGATATAGAAGCATCTGTGCAGATTGAGCTGTAAACTGCTGTATAAAATAAATAAAAAATATTGAATGAATGCGTATGCTCAGGGTAAAGGTGCGATTGTTTTAATATATACAAGAGATAAAGACAAGTGTGGGTGATGACAGAAGGTCAGTTATTAGAATGTAAATTAGTAAAGTGGAGATAAATAATGATGAAGGATAGACTAAAAGAGAGTAGTGAATGTTGATTAATGAGATGGCAGGGTAAATGTGAGGAAGGGCCTAAAAGTAAACAAAGAAATAACTGAAGGGATGGTGTTACTAGGTGAGGGTGTAGTGTAGTGTGATATTTAAGCCCGTCCTGTTTTCTATCGTAAAAGATATGCTAAGGATGTAGTATATTGTTACCACGAAGTTTAGAGAATTAAAAGTGTATCATAACCGATCAAAGCGTTAATGAATGCTAAATGTTTGAGTGTGGGATGTGCTACAAAGATGTCGGAAATTATATTAGTGACAAAACTGTTTTATGGGAGTAATCCTTTGATCTAGAAGGAGAATGATAAATATAGATTAAGAGGAGTGCAGAGACAATTCGAGATTGATGTTAATTGGTGAAGTGTAGATAGAGTAGCAATCGAAGTAATAAGGGAAATTTATGTTGTGAATAAGTTCGTAAGCAACTTTGAGACAGATTATTCCGAGGTAGAATGGGCACCGGCAGGCATGAAGAGCGGAAGGAAATAAACATTTGAAGCCTTTTCCTAATTCTGATAAAGGATATACAAATTGAAAATTGAATTACTTGCCCATTCCACGGTTTCACGCGTGCATATACTCGTAGCTACATGTACACGCCAAATTGACAGAAAAGATGACAGTAAACCTCGTTCCCTCTCTCTGTGTGAGAAAAAAAGAAAAGTGTGATATATACACCTCCAACTCGAGATGCCAAAAGGGTAGTAAACATCAGCTCTCCTAAAAGCGTCGTAACGATGGGATTTCGCTCAGCTCACCCAGATCTCCCAGTCAATAGTTCTCCCCAGTCCATCTCATTCTCACAACGACTATCGTTCGTAGTGATAATTAATAAAAGAAAATCACACTCTGTTATGATCATTAACGCGATTTCTACCTACACATTATGTTTCATGGTTGTTTGAAAATAATTCTTTGATCGGGCTCGTAAAAGCCTAACAACATATTTAACCAATTTATCGAACAGTTATTAGAAAAGCAAAAGTAAAAAAATCGCAATAAGAGTCTTTATATAATTCAAGAATAATTTCCTACATATTTTCGTACATCGAATTGAACGTAATCAGTGGAAGGCTGTAAGTGGTTTTTAATTAGCTAGTTATACCAAAGGTTTTTTATCTCTCGCATAAAGGTTAAAATAAACCTAATTTTACATTTGTGAGCATTTGTGATAGAAAGTTGGTGCTATTAATTCATTCATCTTTATACAAGAAAACTTCATACAAGACAGGGAAACATGATTAGGGCTGAAGCTACTAGATAGAAATTTAGTTTATTACCAGAAATCGAATTAGATTCTTGGGCATAAATGAATGATAAAGGAGAGAAAGTTTGCAACGCACTGTTTCAATGAAATAAACTCAAAGTTTGTTAAATTTGCTCGGATACTTGCATGAACTGTGTGAGCAAGCTGATTGGAGCAAAGCTCTGATTGAAGTTCTGTGAACAAATAATTGTTAAAATATTCTTTTCAAAAGAGAGAAGCTGTTCTTCTACGATCTCTGCATGATTCGCTATTCTTTATTTATCCTGCCGTCCTCCAATTTCTCTCTCATCACCGCAAGAGGGATCCTAATGGTTCTCTTAAGCTTATAAAATTTCTGTCTTTGAGCTGAACGATGGGCAATTAGGGATGATCAGAAATAAATGAGAATGGTAGATAAATAGAGAGAACAGTAATTCTAAAAATGGTTAAGGATAACTTATTATCACGCATTCGCATTTGACTCCTCGTAACCTGGAACCACAATAGCGTACTTAAACTTCCCATATGTTTTTTAAAACAATGTTTATCTTAAACGCACGAAACTGAATGAATCCACTTGGCACAATATGGTAAAAGTAAGGAGGAATTGTAAACGTCGGACCAGGGGTGAATGGAATAATTAAACCAGCAATTATTGGTAGGATAGTGTATATAACATTAGCGAGTTCTAAATTAACGGATTTCTGTTATCTAAACTGCCTAATTGTATACACTTCAAGGATGAATGGAAAATTCTTTTCTTCTTTACTGTTCCGAAAATTGAGGTGTGCGCATGCAAAGTTGAACTTTGAAGTCGAAAATTATGATGGAATTGAAACTTTTGGAAAATCAATCGGAGGATAACTATTGGTTAAAAATCATTATTGCAATGTTAGTTAGAGTGGTTAATTTGAGAGAAAATAGAGCTGGAACTTAGCAGTTTGGTGCTTTATTAATTCTTTATTGAGTTCTATACGGTCATTTTTGTATAATAACATTAAAATAGAATTAAAAAAAAATAGCCATTACTTGTTAACGAAAATGATAAAGCACACTCAAATTCATTAAGAGCTATAAAATCCTCTACCAAATTCCATTTATAAAGGAGAGGGGATGAGAAGATCTTCGAATCCTTTTTAGGACATGACCCAGGGAATATTATTGATTAAATTATTCGTGAAAATAAAAAGAATTACCTCACTAACACTTTATACGTCATTTTATTATTGTGGAGGGTGAGGACGATCATTTTAGAGAGGGAAAATCAATTTTTAAAAATACCTTTAGTGAGACGTTTGTAAAATAGTTTTTTGTATGAAAATTTCCAATCTATTATTATTTTGGGGAGATTGAACACCTAGATAATTCTAAAGTTGAATAAAATGTGGATAATGAAAATTTATTTTTATTTATAGCAGAATGGTATCATTCCAAAATACCATCGAGGACCTTATAGAACCTCCTGGTCGAGGAATTGTGTCCCTATACCTCTTTGTCAAAGTATTTATTTACTTAGTGACTTTTAGCGAGCCAGTCTGACACCACTTAGGATGGGAAATAATTCCTCTATTGGCTGAGGGGACTCTGGATTCGTCTAAAGGAGTCAAATTACTGAATTAGGAGAGTACCACACCGTTTAATCAGTTTTAAGGAAAGAGCCTGTCAACACGTAAGGATCCAGTAAAACACCAAGAATTAACCAAATATATATCTTTTAATTTTCCAATTAACTCAAATATTAATATTTACAAGAAATTATCTCAGTTCAACATGGTCTTAGATCACACAATTCGAATATTGGCATACTCCTGACGAGAGCTCTGATTAAAACATAGTAGGCTTCACGTAAACAAACCAATTGCCAGATAGCTAATTTCTGGAGGCCTCTAAGTTACAGAGTTAAACCACCATTTTTTCTCCATAATCTAATAAAATATTACAGAAGTCACGAAATACTATTTCTAATTAACCTAATTAACCAAAGGAATATATATATAGTCATTCGGACTTACATGACCTTGATCGGAACCGGGGATTAATGGATGTAGCTATACTGGGTTTTTCAGAGACGCAGGAGAAATTCAGGTGTCCCGTTATGACGATGAGAGGGGGATGAAGAGGTTGTCACTGTGGGTTTAGAAACTGATGTCGATCTCTTCTTATGATTTCATCGATCCAGTTATAAGTCTAAAAGACGACCTTAGACTTCTCAGCTTATAAGCACTTGTTTCGATTACTTTATCTCAATGAAACGCTAGGCATTCGTTGGAGAGAAAGAGAGGGGTTGTGCTTTCTGGCTCAAGGAGTAGTCTTCATTGTAGCTCTTGAGTTCTTCTTGTACCCTCGTCTACTTTGCAGGGTTACCAAACTGGGTTTTGGTATATGGGGTGATCACAAGAGTAATTAAAGGGAACTTACTTGGGAATCAATTCTTCTTCTTTCAAAATTAATGAGATTTCGACTTGAGAGTCCTTCGAGGGAGAGCTGATAACTTCTTTTATCTTGCTCCCGAAATTCCTGTTTGGCACTTAGAGGTTTTGATCCAGCCAGACCTCTTACTAGGTCTACAAGGGATGAATCGGTATGGCACCGATACGAGGACGAGACAAACTTCTAAATCTTAGAAGTCGAGTCTGGAACAGTGCGAAGGACTGATCACAAAAATCTAGTTCTCTATCGTCTCTAACAGAAAAATATGTTTCGTTCATTACAGGGCTTATTTATAGCCCGGTGATCGCCATATCCAAGGGGGACGGGTAATGCCACTAAGGGGATCGCAGAGAAGAGGGGGCGGGACACCGCGGAGCCCAGCTCTGCTTCTCAAGGAGAGGCACCGACAACCGTCCCACTATTTCTCATCGGTGGTCTTTTGTTCTTACGCCGCTCTTTGGCGCTCTAACCGCGGGCCTCCTGGCCTCGTAGGTAATCGGACCTTTTTAGTTCGGCAATTAACTGGGAGTTTTGCCTAGCGAGTTGTTCAAATCGTCAGTTAGATGGATTTTTTTCTCAATTTCGCTGGTGCTAGTTTCTTATTAGAGCTGCTTAATGGCCTTTTGCGGCTTCCTTGGGGCAGGCAGATTGAGTCGGCTACCCACCGAGCGGGGAGATCAGAGCCATTCGGCAGTTTAACTGTTAGTAAAACGCCTACCGTTCTCACGCACCTCAATTTCTTGTTCTTTTCTTTCGCTCTCTCCGAAGAGGGATTTTAATATACATGTCCGCTTGGCCCTCTGGGTGGCGTTACGTTTTAATTTTTCTAAACTCCTCTTCCAAGGAGAATAACCTTGGTTTGCAATTGTTCCAGTATAAAATCTCTAGTAGAACTCGATGCCTCATGGGCTTTCATCGGGCAAATCCTCTGTGAGTTGGAACAAACAAAATTTGCCGCGTCATTGCTAAATATCGAGTGGCAATAGCGAAAACCAAGCTTCCTCTTCGTTCCTTTATGTTTGGGGGATAGCGAAGACTTAAGCGGGACACCCTTGAACCCTCAGCGTCATTGATTTTGAATCCACCAATTTGAATAAAGTTTACCAACTTTATGTAACTTTAGAGGTTTGAGCCTCCACTTGAATCAACAGTTGTATAACTTTAATGAGCCTCAGGGACTCTTTGCTACATTACGAAGCCATATAGAAGAGATGAAGGTCGTATTTGTCGAACTAATTTTTCCTAACCAAATTACGAATTAAAGACAGGCAGAAGGACCGAATAATTCCCAAAGATATATATATATATATATATATATATATATATATGTAAATAATTACCTCAGAATACCAATGTCTACTCATTATTTATTTCCTCGACTCTGAAGTGCAATAGCAACGGGGCTGTATTGTAAGGAGAGATCTGTAGAGAAAGTGTTGAAGCTAGAGAAAGTAATCCTCCTTCAAGTGTTTAGACAGGGAGGCTCAAAGTGCGGATGTTGGGAGCGGAGGGAACAGAAAGCATCTGACTAAATTGAACGGTAGATATATGGAACAAAGAAGATGAGAAATATTTAAAATAAGTAACTACTGATCGCACTTAGAAATAGGGACAGAATTTTCAAAGGGAAAGCTAACTTCTTCCAATTAAATAAATATTAATAAAAAATACATCAGGCATACATGGTCCAATTTTAAGCCTATTTTTATAACCTACATAATTATGATCGCTATAAAAGAGAAGCGTCAGTCGTAAAACAACAAAGACCCGGCAAATGTCTAAAATAGTACAGGCGAGTAACATTGCCTGGCCATCAATCGAAAATAACGTCCTTTGTGAAAGCAAGTTACCACGCATATTTTGGGATGAAATTAGGAGATCAAGATAAAAAAATTGCTCCTCATTTTTGTTAAAAGACTTATGTTGAAAATCTAAGAAGATGCAATAAAGGCAAAATAAATTCACTACCTTTTAGCATACCGATGCAGTGGCGAGAAGACAAAGATCCTGTGATAGATTGTAATTTTTGCCTCACTACTTAATAGGTAAAATTTTTATTGCATGTTTAATTATAATAATATCTTAATTCATCATTTTAATATATCGATCGTATAAGTATACTTTACTCTGGGATTTTTCAGCTTTAGTCATTTTGTTTTAGGAGTGAAGAGGAAAAACAAGCAACATGTTGTTTATCCTGATCTTCCTTGTGCCAGACGACCAGTTCCTCACGGCCGAGAGATACCCATACCAGCATCACGATCTCGGATGTTTTTTAATCCTGAATCTCATAATATGATATATCAACCCATAGTTGATCCTAATAAAATTTTGATACGCCCCTCAACATCAAATTATTTCTTATTTTGGCAAAAATAATCCAAAAGTAATTCAGGCAAAATTAACTGCAGGTATTTTTAATGATCCTCAAATAAGGATGCTAATGAAAAACTGGTTTCACAGAAGTCATGGGTGAGGCAGGAAAAAATGCATGGCATTCTTTCAAAGCACACTCTTATTTTCACGGGAATCACAGAAGTCCAGATTATAAAACAATTGTAGAATGTTTAATACAAAACTCCACTTCTTAAGAGCGCAACTTGACTACTTCCCAGAAAATTGTGGAGTCTACAGTGAAGACCAAGGGGAAGGCACCATCAAAATATTAAGTGCTTGGAGGAAAGATAGCAGGGAAGATTGGACATTAAAAGGGATTCACCAGTAGAAAAAAATTCTCTAAATTCATCTTTTCTTCTAAATAATGCTTCTTTTTTATTTGTCTCCTTTTCCATTGTATATTATCACAAATTATAGCGATTGTATCACTAAAGCCGTTATATTTCATGGTTTTATTCAAATTATACCTTTAAAATTACATTATAGATATAATATATATTAATATTTAAAAAAAAATGGTTGGTGCAAAAAAACTTACCCTGATTGAAAAAAAAAAAATGCCACATTTAGATTCAGGGGATTAAAATACATAAAAATCAGTTAAAAAACCTTGGCAGCAAAAAATATTTTTTCGAACACATGGCTGTGTAATTAATAAGAGCTTGTTTCTGTTATGCTTTTGTGTTATGTGCCTAACTTTAGCTACTAAGTGTGATTTAACTTACAAATCACTGCTTTTTATTTTGTTAAATCAGCACACACTTGATAGATCAACAGTGCTCTCAAACTCATCGATCAATTGCTAAACCAAACAGCTCGCTGTGCACTGATGTCAGGATCCACTGAATCACATCACGAACAACACTTTCGGAATGGCTTTAAATAGGTTCAGCAGAAAAGGTGCTTTGAGCAGCCTGCTTTAAATTTAATCACCAGGGCTTAGAGGCATTTAATTCGTGGCTTCTCAGAGCTTCATATCAGCCTGAGATCAAAAGAGAATCTCTTTATACGAGGTGCGGTCAATAGGTTTTGCGAATCGATAGAGCAAAACGGAGGAAGTGGGAGGGCTGTTTGTAGGGGTGTTAGGATAAGTTATGACAAGTCAGGACCTGCAGCCGCAAGCTCCTGCCTCGTCTATTTAAGAAGCAGTAGATGATCGCAGATCGTCAGTCACAAATTTTTCAACAATGGAGAAGGTTGAGCACCGCGCACTGATCAAACTTTTGACCAAGGAAGGCAAGAATGCAAAAAAGATACATGAACGCATGGTTGCAGTGTTCCACGATACCACCACTTCCTATGCAACCAATGCTCGCTGGAATAGGGAGTTCCGCCATGGTCGTGAGTCCCTTGAAGATGTCCCCCGTCCAAGACACCCGTCAGACCTGACCAAAGAGGACAATGCGGCCCGGGTGGACAGGATGATCCTTGAAAATCGACGGGTGAAGGTCGAAGAAATCGAGCGAGAACTTGGAATATCACATGGAACTGTTATCAACATGATCCACGACAATTTGGCCATGACCAAGGTCTCTGCCCGTTGGGACCCTAGAAACCTCATGAAACCTCACGCCCCATGATCGACTTCAACGTCGTCAAAGTTCAGAGGAGCTGCTGCTCCTGTACAACCAAGACCCGGCGGGATTCAAGTCACGCATAGTGACAGGTGATGAAACGTGGGTCCACAACTGGGGTCCCGAGACCAAGCTCGAAAGCATGGCCTGGAAGCACAGGCGCTCTCCGACCCCCATCATGTTCCGGACCCAACCCTCAGCCGGGAAGATCATGGCCACCATCTTCTGGGATTCTGAGGGAGTGTTGATGGTGGACTATGCACCTCGTGGAAGGACCATCACAGGCCAATATTACGCCGAGGAACTGGCTGGGTTGAAGAAGTGCTTCCGTCAGAAGCAGCGCGGCAAGTTGACACGCAGTTGCCTGCTCCTCCACGACAATGCCTCTGTCCACAAGGCCAGAGTTGCACAAGCTGCCCTGCGTGAGTGCGGAGTCGAGGAGCTCAACCATCCTCCCTACAGTCCAGATATGGCCCCTAGCGACTAGTTTTAATCCCGCCAGCTCAAGGCTTCACTGCGTGGACGCCGGTTTGGGGACGATGCAGATGTCCAGCTCACCGTCCAGGAGTGGATTGAACAGCAGTCGGGAGATTTCTGGTTGTTGGGAATTCGAAGCCTCAGGGACAAGTTGCGCAAGTGAATTGAAGTCGAGGGTAGTTATATTGAAAAATAATAAAACACCTTTCCTCATATCTCGTTTCCTTATATCCGAATTGCAAAACTTACCAACCATCCATCGTAGCAACTACTACAAATGGTGTTTTGTGTCGTGTCAGATTTCAATTGGGTGAGTGATAAACAAATTTTAATAAGTAAAGGATATAATGTTAATTATTGCCAATTTTTGAGATTTTGGTTTCTCTCCAAAATTATCTATCCTACTTGTAGTTCCTGATTGCTTTCCTTATCGGTCTTTAGAAACGCTTCAGTTACATGGTGTGTTATGATTAAACTGTCGAGATATCTAACAAAAGGATATAAAAGAATGGTTATAGCATTCGTATAGATTTCCCAAAAATATTCTTTTCCTAATTTTGGGGGATTATCGCAATTTTGGTGTTCGTAAATCTGATAGGATTCCAAAGTGAGAATTCTAGGTTTTTGAATAAAGCTCTCAGAGCTTAAAAAGGATCAAACATTTTCAAAGTAACAAAACTTTCGAAAATTATAAATTTTAAAAAGGAAGTTTTCCAACAAACTGAATTAAAAGTATCTTTCGAAGAAAAGGCATACTCGTTTAAAAAAATATTTCATTTTTCTTATGTTATTAGAAGGAAAGGTTAAGGTCATTTATAGAAGAAAAATTTCTGACTCGTTTCCTTCGTTCTTTGTGCCTTTTGTCAAGCGTCAAGGAAAGAAAATAAAACAATTATTTCTTAGAAGGGAAAAATCGAGGTCCATAGGAGGAAAAATAAGTATCCTTTAAGAATATGTTATATACAAACATAAATTATATCGTGTTAACGTTTACATAAATCGATAAGATTGAGGTAGACGTGCAGCAGATTGGTCCCGTATGTCGAAGTATGGCCCAGTGTACGGGAATATACGCTTACTGGCTCTAAAGTGGGCTAAGCAAGGCAATAAATGTTATTGTTCTAAGAGTGCGATTTGAATAGTTAGCTGCATCTCGTGACCAAGGAATATTCAAAACACAGCGACAAAAGTAGATTTTAATACACACTAAATAAAAGGCCCTAAATAAATATGTATATATATATATATATATATAAGTACATGAATAAAACGGAATTAGGTTCCGAATACTAATTGGATAACTAGGGTTATTAAATGGTTATAATAGGAAATTTGGGGTAATGAGCGATTTAGTTCCTTTGAACCTCGAGATAGAAGCGGGGCGAACTTGAGGGGAGGTCTTTGTGACCTCGATTACTCGCGGGTGTAGCCAAGAACCCGAAGAGGGTAGTGCTACTTTCTCCATCCAAACTTGGATCGAGTGAGATGCTAGCCTATTGTCATCAAGAGGTCACCGTACGAACTTCGATGGGAGTGGGAGGTGACTTCTCCAAACTCGGATCGATCGAGCTATCGGGCCTCTTATTTTCAAGAGGTCGCCGGTCGAACTTCGAAGTAGGGGGGCGGGGAGATGACTTCTCCAAACTCGCATCCAGCGAGCTATCGGGCCTCTTTTCCTCAAGAGGTTACCAGAAGAATTTCGGAGGACGCCTTCTCCAATCCTTGATCCGAAGGAGGTTGAGAAAGGCTGACCTTGCCTTAAGAGACTCTTCTCCCTGACCCAAAGATACGAGTGTGATGTCCAGCTCTTTCCTGGCCTGCGACCGTCACTAAGCACTACTCGGGAGAGAGCGTTGTTGAATCGAACTTCTTTCGGGGAAGCTTCGTCTAAGCGAATCTGTTGGTAATCCTTTGGAGGTTGCATATATACCCGGAGTTCTTCAAAACAGGGACAGAGTGAGAGGCCTTTTCGAACCCTCATTATCGGCCGGAACAACCGAGCGTCTTCTTACGGGAAAGTCTAAGAGGCTGGGATCAGCGGGTCAGACGGAACGACCAGCGGCTGGGGCTATAAAAGCTGTTCGAGGCAACCCTGAAAAATATAAGAGTAATCTCCTGACCCGGGGGGAGGGGGAGGAAAGATTAAGACGGCGGGGAGGTAGCCTTCAATTTCAACGTCATGCCTCAGTGTGAATTTCTCAGTGACCTGGCGACAAGTCTAAAAGGGTAAAGTCGGAGAGGGCGACGGGGCGACTCGCTTTCTCTCCGAAAGTAATATCTTAAGAGGTAAGGAAATACTACTATTTAATGGATCCCTCTACACCGTTCAAGTAACAGGATTTATTTGTTTTGAATCGTTGATCGAGATCAGTGGAAATTGCCCCATTGTGGTTCATTAAGAGGATTTTTGAAAATTATATTTAAAGCGAAACCATTAAGAGCATCTAGCGAAACAACATTTCATGAGGAACCTAGTGAAGATAGATGAAATTACATTGTGTTGAAGATATATATCCACTGAAAATCTATGGGAATTTTATCTGGGATGGCACGCATACTTTCAGAAGTCAGTTGCCTCCTGCTGGATTATACCCAACCTAATATCTCTTTGCGGTGTACATTCAAGGAGCAGAATGTTGTGCCATTCATCGTATTTTGAGGCCTAGTGGGGGCTCTATCTACTTTTAATACAGCATGAACCTCTTTACCGGCGCTAATAAGAGAGAACATGTACTCTATCGCATCAACCTCAGATGGATTAGAAAAGAAAATAAGAAGATGAATAATTTCGTGGAAAATAAGAATAAAAGTGAGTGAAAAAAGCTAAATAAATAAGACTCTGGGATCAGTAATGAAAGTTTCCATCTCTATTAATTTATTATTAGAATTATTCTTTAATCTGCATCAAACAAAATCCAATTAAATGTTCGCATTAAAGTAGCGCCAAGCAGAAAACCTCGTTTACCCTTCGCGTATTAAATATCAATTTCCTTGATAAACGTCGTCCTTAATTTTAAGTGAAATAGATGCAATGTCACACATACGAGTAATTGGAGGGAGTTCAACGAGAATTATAATGGAAGCTAAGAGAAATTGTGAGCTGTTTTTAGGGACAAGACAAGAATCCAAGTCAGCTTGTTTCCTCTTCCGAATAAACGGAGATCGTTTGATATAATATTTTCAAATTAAAACTACAAAAATCCTATTTATAAGTTGTGTGCAAAAACGAGAATATGATTAGGTGAAAGATGTGCATATGGACACCAGCTACCTTCTAATGCTATAATTATGTAAAGGAAATGTATAAACTACCACAATGTAAAAGGCGAATGAAGCATGAAATATTACTATGGTTAATATCTTGGTATTATATGATCGTTATATACAAACGCTTTACTAAGATATTTTTTAAGTACAAGAGATAAATGTGATGATATTATATGTATAAAATTATGTATAATTTCTTTACTCTGTTTAATCTCCTCACTAAGAATTTGAGGGTCACAAATGTATGGTCCTCTAAGTACCTACCCAGAGATAATGGACGTATGAATTTGTATGAGCAGGTTTTGTAAGTATTTTAAATGATGGTTATTCATTTGAGCGCATGACAATTATTTTAAGGAACGAGTGTGTTTTAATTACTAATTCAAGAGTAACATTAATCGATTTAATTTTAAAATTTAGATTTTCCAGGGCATGTTCTAGATCAACGTCATTTTCAATATTTACGTATATCCACCAATTTGTTCGGGCAATTAAATAATGTGGTAAAAATCATGAGTCAGAAGAGGGCTATGAGGCAATCTCATATGGAAACCATTTCTTTTAGAAATATGAATCGTTAAAGCTGAAATAAGTATTGTAGAAGCTAACCTCAATTAATTTAATAACATGTGAATTGAGAAGATACCAGCAAATTGCCATAAGTTGTCCAAAAGCCATTTTCCGAGTTGTTTAACAAGGCAAACAGTATTAGAGATTGTCAATCTCAAACGAACACCTTTTTTATGAACTTTGAGCAAACTATGAACATAAGGAAGATTTCGCAATTAACCCGTAAATTCGTCTTAGTATTTAATACTATGTTGTTGATTTTCCTTAAGCTGCTTATATTGCAATAATATTCATAGCTGTGCATATAAATACATAAAGTCTTTGCTGAAATGCAGGTTTAATGATTATAGACAACGTTTGCCCGAAAAAAATTGACATTTCTGAAAATTTTGCTGGATTTTAAGACTCTCCTCATAAAGTCACTTAATTTAATATCAACCATTTCCGTTGTGTTTAGGACAAAACTATCAACCATTTTCTTGGTGCTTAGGGTAAAACTCTCAACCATTTTCGTGGTGCTTAGGACAAAACTGACTAAGATAAAAAAGTCATTTGATGATCATTTCCTTCTCTTAATTCCATATTTACTTTTAGAGAAACCACTCATATTTATCAGAAACACTTTCGGATAATAGCATATCTTTAGGGATAGAGAGGAATTGCATATAATTAACCCCAATAATGAATGTAAGCAATTCTGATCCTTCATTGTTTTAAACATTTTCCATCATCCAATCACCTAAGTGAAGATGCTTAACTAATTTTATGGCTAATATATGTTAAATTATAATTGCAAATGTTAAATAGTCATCTATTTAAGACCAATATATTTTTTAATATAAATCGTTGAGTTATTGTCCACTATATATTAGATATTCTATGTTTTTCTTCAGATGTCCAGCATTTTTTTTCCACTTTCATTATTTTTAAATGTAGAGACGGGAACACTAAGACTTTCATAAGTCCACTATATGCTCTCCCTTCAGAATCACTAACAGTCGTTTATCTATGAAAGTCTGATACTTATATGAATAAATAAATAAATTTATATAAGAACGATTAGCCTGAATGATCTACCCACGTTGAAATGCGTATCCATTACAATATAATTAAGAATGACCGTTTAAATTATTCTTTTCATAGCTCTTTAATTAATTGCATCCTACGTGTTCATAATTTTTTAACCCTGGATAAAAATATTGACCACTCAATGCAAGGAATTGTAATATACATATCGTTTTTACGAGACAATTCAGTAAAAATTGTCAGAAATTGAAAATTTAAAAATTCTCATTTATGGATCAAGTCATTCTATTAGTAGACGATTAAATGTTTACCATTTTACTATAAATATATGACGTCTTACGAATCATATAAGATTAGCGAAAATAATTCGAGCAATGGAATCTTTTCTTGAATGAAGTCTGCTTGCTCAACTTAAATTTCCTATTAAAAGTCATTGGATTCACAAGCAGGAGAAAGTGTGTTCGAACTTGTTGCATTTCACTCCTGTAACAAGATAAGTTTGTTATGCGTTTAATAATGGTAAAAGTAAAAAGTTCTTTATATTTCTGGCGGGTTACCCTTGCATATATATTCATTCCGCAAATACGCCTTTCCCATATATTCTTGGAGTAATGAGAAAATATAAAACTATTGCTCTGCGTACATTAATATTTATAAACCTAAGTATAAAGTGGTTGAAACCGAAGTAGGGTCCATGCATGAGTGGTAATCCTCTGCCCATCTGATTTATCCACCACTCTTAAACATAGAAATAAACATGAATTTGGTGCCTTTCCCATAAGCGACACCTCCGGAGCATTTTATAATCAGGTAGTGATCCAGTGATGTTTCTCACTTCCTTTTTCACCTAACCGTCGCATACAGTCATCTAACAATACAGATCATCTTTGTCTATCCTCTATTAATGAGAAACTAGGAAGTAGGAATTTTGTCTTGATTCTCTTTCCGATATATTATGCCAATTCCTCTCATTACTTTATATTCGTCCTATACTCTTTATCAAGACCTATTCCTCAAGTCATTACAGGCTTCCGTTCTCCAAAACTTCACTCGTTTATGATAATCTTCTTTGTTCTTAGCCACTCTCAAGCAACTACATATGCGAGACCCAACTTTCGATTTCCCATTCTTTGATTGCCCCCGCCCCTTCCCAAGCAAACCTCATGTGTATACTTGCATTTATAAAAAAGAAAAGAACATTTTTGAGCTTTTAGCTTGACTCATTTTCCCCCTAAAGCACCACCCCCTTCCTCATCATCCCAGCATAATTCTCTTTCTTTATTATTTAACAAGTTAGCTGATATATCTTTTGGATTACTTCCGATTTTGTTTTTTACCACCGAACAGTTTCCCCTTACTCGACCCTAAACACATTTCTTTGAATCAGCGTTCCATAAGAAGCGCTTCTATTCTGTTCTCTCTGCCGAAATGAACAGTTTTCCTCTTAACAGTATCTGCTTAGTGATTTTTTCCCTTTTCTTCTTTCTTGCCTCAATGTTGTCATTTCCACCTTCCTCGTTTCCTTTGTGGTACTGACTTTAAACATACTTCTGTTTGCCAATCCTTAAGAATCCTAACCTGTACCCTCAAAACTTGGCTTACTATTACACAATCTTTCAGCCTCCGCTATTTTCAAACCTGCCTTAAAAGATCGTAACAGCTTGAATTATATATAAAAAATGATCCATCCATTTTGATGAGATATTTTATTTGAGACTCAGAGCAGGTTACAGCAATAAACCTCCTAGCAAACCTCCTACCTTCATTCTCTGGCCAATGATGGTTAGCTTTCCAATATTTTAGTGCTATTTCTCATCACAGCACTTGACGCTATCGACTACAATGTTCTACTTAACCCATTCCTTAATTGCTTTGTGTCACTGAATCTCCTATTAAATCTCGCACTCAGTCTATTTAAATTGGATATTTTACATTGTGCAAGGCAAAAACACATCGTCTTGTTCAGCTTTCCTGAGATCCTGATCCGCTCCTGTTTTCTATATATCTTCTTCCCTTGGTATCCTTATACGTGGTCGTTGTCGATCATTTAATTTATATAATAAAAGCACATAAATCTTAAAAATCTTCTAGTTGCTTAAAACCTAATAAATCAATCGTTCTCTGGGAATTTCCTTAAACCCAACTATGAGAAAGAGAGGTATTAATGGTGGATAATTCCTCGGAAGTGCCTTTCTGCAAAACTATTGCTCCTATATTCAAGCTTGGCTATTCCTCACCTTTTTCCTTATATCTTCAAAGTTTTGGCCGCCGTATTTGATTATCATTACCTCCTACTGTAACAAAAGCAGTTTTGGTAATGCCATTCTTGCTTTCTTTAACTCCTACTGTGACAAAAGCAGTTTTGGTAATGTCATTCTTGCTTTCTTTAACTCTCCTTTTGATTGCTGCAACTCCTTTCCCACTGGAATACAAGCTTCCAAACTTCCACCCCTCCAACTTATTATACCTTGATGCCGTAACGCTCCCCTCGAAAGCCCTTCTTGTTACATAGACAATCTTAGAAATCGCAGCAACATCAACCCCGTATTTATCACTGCAATTATCTCAACCCGTAAGATCCTCAAAATAATGGATCTGTCTCTATACTTCTGTAGTCATTTTTGCTGTATGGGTGATCGACTTTTCTGGATATGTGCTCCGAAATTGGGGAAGGATCTCCCTGCCCCACTTCCCTTGGTCAATACAAACTGACCTTGAAAATTAATATTAATGAATTATTAATTAATTGGTATAGTTTTAGATTATTCTTTCACAAGTCTAGAAACTACGAGAAAAATTTAAAATCAAAATGAACTTCTTTAAATAGGGAATAATTAAATTCCTCATAGAATTTATTTGGCTATTTTCAACTGAGCAAGATTCTTGCAATTTTTATTTCTTTCTCAATATAAGACAAAAATATTTCTACTATTATACCTCTTTGTACTAGTCCATACAGCGTATTTTATTTAGCTCTATTTGTTCTTTCTAAATATAATTATGATGTTTTGCCCTGAATGATATATTCAATTTGATTCAACTCTGAACATCTTTCTCTGTATTGGAAAGCTCTAGTTTTCCCTAAGTTACTATTACACTTAATTACGAGGATTTTATAAACAAAATTATATTAAAATGTTGTTCATAAGATTAGCATCATTATTATTAATATAGTAAAAGAGATGTTAATAGAACAAACTTTTGCGGAATCTTAGTTATCATTAATACCTCACGATTGCGAAATATCCCGTTAATTACGAGTTTCTAATTTTCATTCGATACATTTATTAAATTGCAAAAGATTTTATTTACGCATATATCGATGTTTTTTAATTCTCCGGAAATTATATAAAGTGCTCCATCTACCAGCGGATATTACTTTTTTCGTTTGTATTTGGGAAAAATGGGAGCATATACATGGATATAGTGCTTCAAAATAAAGTTATGTTCATGAACTCATTTCTCATTTGTTCATATTTTCTTTTTTATTGGACCTTTATAATCGCGTCTCTTATTTTAGAAGATATTTTCGCAATGTTAAGTGGAAGATGATTTTGGGGGGAATAGGAAAGGGGTTAGACTTTCGTCATTGTAAATTCTACTCGGCTTATTATCGAGAAGGAATCTAAATAAATTTCATCGCAAAACCCAAAAGATTAGTTTTATTGTTCTACACTTTTGCACCCAAATGCGAAATGCTACACTTTCTACTGATGTAGATAGGCAATGAAGATGAACAACGCTAACTGATTCGTGCTCAGTTTAACACAATTTTCTTCAATTTATATTGGAAAATACACGATTCGGCATCAGGGCACAAAAGTAAATGAATATAACTTTTCTGACATTGTCAATATTTTATTTATTCATTAATTGATCGTATGATTAAAAAGAACATAACTAACTTTATTAAATTGGAGAAATCAAATACACCGAAAAGCGATTTAGAGAAATATGTTGGAACAATAAAGTGAAAATAGGGAGTTGCAGTAAAAACAGAAGTGTCTTTTGCAATGGCATGAGGTTCATAAAATTCATCACGGAAATTATTTTATACCGTTGTTCGTTTTGATCATGTATTTTAGAAAGTTTTCCCTCGAGTACAGGACTGAATTAAACGGGAAATAATATTCTTAGAGCATCCCTCTTATATTTTCTAATATATTATATTATCATCATCTTCCTTTTTCTAGCCTTTTTTAGCACTAGGCATCTCTGAAATATTTTCCCTACTGCTTACCGGTAATCTTGGATAGATTTTATTAATTTTTATTGTCACATATATTTAAATATTAAACTCCAAACTCCAAGACCTCAGTGTTCTAATCTCCGCAAGATAGGTCATGTATTAGGTTGAGGAATAGGTTTTTGCATTTTTTTAATGTTATGTTGATTCAAGTTTTGTTGACGGGATTTGTGCACATATTCAGAAACAATAATAAATAATGAGAGAAAAATTTGCAAAGGTTAGGTTACGTCTCTTAACAGCGTAGACTATTAGGCCTTTCCTTAGGCTACGTCTTGAAGTTGAGTAATAAGTCATTGCGGTTTATTTAAAAGTTGTGTTAATCTAATTTTTGTTCTGTACCCTCAAAATGGAATGACAAGTTGAAAGAAAGGCGCATTTTCGACACTTTTTGTTATTCATTTTCAAACGAGACGGGAACAATGCAAACGCAGCCAAAGCTCGTCGCGATATTTGTGCAGTGTACGGAGAAAATGCTTTATCAGAAAGGACAGCTTAATGGTGGTTTTCACGTTTCAAAAACAGTCATTTCAATCTTAATGACGAAGAACGTTCTGGTCGCCCCATTAAGTTGGATGAAGATCGAATGAACGACTTTCTTCATGATAATCCTCGTCAATCGACTAGAGAATTGGCTGTACAATTGGCCTGTGATCAGAAAAATGTAGTGTATCACCTTCATTCGATGTGGAAAGTTTAAAACCTCTGAGCATGGGTTCCGCACGCTTTGAGCGAAAGCAACAAACTTCAACGCTCCACGATTGCCGCAGGTTTGCTTGCTCGTCACAAGGCTACTCGTGGATATAAGGACAGATTTATTGCCTGCATCATCACTGGAGACGAAAAGTGGTGTGTTTATGTCAACATGAACCATCGAAAACAATGGCTTAGCCCCACTAAAAAAAACACTTCCGCGATTAAAGCAAGGACTTCATCCACGAAAGACGATGCTGTGTGTGTGGTAGGATTATGAAGGCATCATTCTCTATGAGGTCCTTGCGAACAACGAGATTGTCAATGCAGAACTCTACGTTCAACAAATGTATCGACTCGCCGAAACTATTCGTGAAAAACGACCTCATCGACGTTATGGAGTCCTTCTGCAACACGAAAATCCTCGTCCTCACATTTCCAATATGACAAAAGACGCCATTCAAACACTTAATTGGGAAATCCGGCCGTATCCTCCATATTCGCCAGACTTGGTTGCATCGGATTTCCATCTGTTTCGATCTCTCTCCAACATTTGCGTGGCGTTTCGTTTAATACTGATGTGGAATTAAACACCTGTTTAGACGAATCCTTTGAGTCAAAATCCAGAGATTATTATCGCAGAGGCATCGAAAAACTAGTTGAACGTTGGGAAGAATTCGTAAATAGGAACGGAGAATACATTATTGATTAAATTGCATATTGTTATTAATTAAAAATGAAGTTTTTCTAAAATTGTTAATGGTAATGCATAAATTTTATAAAACCGCCATAACTTATCCTTAACCCAATACATATTTGCTTCTCTCTTTATGTATTTTTCCAAAGTTTTAGTTCCCGAACACCAACACATTTTGCGAATGTTTTGCAAAATTTAATTCCAGAATTCAGAACGAGCAAACACCTGAAGATCGGAGGGAAATGGTAATGTGAGAGCTGAAATAGAGTTTAATTGAAGATAGGATATGAATTGAAGAATTATTTAACTAATTTCTGAAAAGTTAATTTTTAAATAAGGAATATGAAGAAAACGGGTGCTAAAGTTTGAAGATAAATCTTTAGTTAAAAATTTGTAACTAGGCTTAAACTTTATTTAGAGAAATTCTCTGTATTTATATTATAATGAGCTTACATTGCTCTCTAGCCTCATCATAGAGGAAATTCAAAATGATAGAAGATGTTCTTAAAAGAGGAAGCTTCCAAAGTTCATGGTGGATTTCAGACAAATTTCAGTCTTTGAATTCGCAAACCAAAAACTTAAAAAATTCTCTGGTAATCGTCTTTATTCCTTCATTATTTAATATCGTCCGCATGTGGTCACCAACATGGTTTGCACGGAAAGAGTCTTACTAAGATGGCATTATCAGTGATCACTGAAAACCTAGAAAACTGAAGAAGGAATGGACCAATAACCCTCCAATTTATGCTTATTAACTCCAAGAGCAACCAACTTTTGGCAAGATTTCTTTGCGATTACATCTTAAATCACTGCGATTGAATCTCACATGCGCAATATATCGACCTCACATAGGAAGTACATGTTCTAATTCATAAGTGGTAGACTTTTAGCTCCCTATCTTATTTAAAATGAATTAATGATTTGCTTTAACATCTTTTGGGAAACATGTAGGTTGAAATAGAAAATATTAAACTAATCGTTCACCTATATATTTTATTAGGAGGGATAGAAGTACATTATTTCAGCTAATTTTGACCCTTTTAACTTACCAAACCCGTCTAGCTTGACAGAAAGGCAACCTGAAAAGGCTATAGGAAAGATCTATATAATATCCCATTAATCCTCGACAATAACAATGGAAAATCTCTACAAAATACGAAATGTATAAATCATCCATTTAACAAGGTGGAATATTTGAATATTACGATCAATGAACAGATTTGCCCCTAAGGCGACGAAGTCACTTTCTTAGGACTAAAACTCCATCTGAGGTGGATATTAAACATCCCCAGGGCAAAGAGGAATTTTGGTCGGAACTTTCGAATCTGTATATTCCATCAATCGAAAATTTTAGAATTTACTGAGCTTCTATTTAATCCAAATAGCGCTGTCCAACAGTGCATTGGATTCCGCTTCTTACGCCCCCTACATCAGATATAAAAATAATGCCTTAGGTACATATATTTACCAATTTGGGGCAAAGAGAAGGCTAATGTTATATCTAATTGCGTCTCGCAAAGAAAGTCTAATGCTTATACGGCAGCAACTGGATGAACCACATTTGGAACACATTATTAGTGGAGTGAGTTTGCCAAGTTTTGTGAATAGGCTAGAAGTAGTACTTAAAAATTTCACACCTGAACTGAATACACTAAACCTTTGAAGTAACGAATACCTCAACCTACCGAACTCAAACTACATTTCTCAAATCTGGTTTCAATTCGACCTCACCAAGGCTGTCATATGTTGTAGATACACAGGGTTTGGATGACACGTTAAACTGTATGCCTACTGAAAATAAAACCATTAATAGAGGGTATATTGGTCGAAGACAACCTAAACAAAACTAATTTGTGTCAACATTTCTGAAACACATATTTCTATATCACACTGCTAACGTCAAACGATTAGAATATTCTAATTAATACCTCTCTCAATCAGCTAAACGATACAATACCTTAAATGCCTCTTTCCAATAATATAAACTGTCATCCAAGACAACAGACAATCACAACAAGGCTATCTTTAATCATTAGAGACTTTGACTTCCTGCGGGCGACTCTTTCCTGGAGATTCTCCACATATCTGGCCCACAGCTCAATATGAGCCGAGGTGGATGTGTGTGGCTATGAGATCCCGGAGCGAGGTTCTTTTCCCCTTTTCCTTTACACACCGGTACGAATACCCAACTTTTAAATTCACATATACTTTTACACTTTCAAGGGCATGGCAAAATAAACACTTTATCCAGTAAATTAGAAAATCATAGCAATAATTTATAGATAAGGTCACACATTTATCGTAGGTGGAATGAATGGTAAGATTTGGCTCTTGGCTATCGGCTATTGTTGGTTATGCCGTAGAATTCAATCTGACTAAAATGAAAGTTACAGATTTCCGCTGGATATCCACTTGTAGGTTGAGTAAACGGTAACTGGCCTTTTACTTGACAAAGGTAAGGAAATTAGAAGAAAATGGCAGTTTTGTAGGTTTTAATTTTGGTCTTATAGCGACCTCAGTTCCGGCAAGTGAAATCGCTGAGTTCCTGGTTCTTATTATGCTCACGTCCTTGTAACTGGTTACCGGTGTTAAAAGACTCAGTGTTCCTTGTATTTCTCTCTATTTCAGACTGACATTGTGGGTTCGTTACAAACTTCTTTATTCTAACGAAATATTATGGCGCTGGCTCCTCTTCTCAATCCGAGAGCTAGACAGAGCTTCTTGAATCAGAGGGGATGTGCATTATTTAGTGTAGGCGCATGTACACCGAGACGGTGTTCGAATTTGTAAATCTGATTTCTATTAATCGGGCCAATACTTGTAGTAACATCAAATTTCATCTTTTGCGGGTCCATGTCAACGCTGGTGGGTCAGACTTCTCTTTTAATCAAACCTATTATTTGTATGCACAGTTGTTTCAATTGTCTTCCTTATCGCTGCGTCGACAAAAAGGTCGGCTCGCACCTGTTTTCTAATGGGTGAATATTTGTTTTAGCGTGAGAGCACAACGATTTCATTGCCTTGCGGTTCTACATCATTTACAAATATACTGTTTGCTTTGTATTGATGCATTAATTATTGACTAGCGGTATAGCATTATTCACATATTTACGGGTTGCTTTGCATTACTTGATTAATAACTAATGGCATATTATTTTAGTGTTTACTTTGTGTGCTCATTGCAAGATTTTATAGGGCCAATGAGGTGCTAAATTTGTGAGATTCCTTCTTGGCTCTAGTTCACCTTGTAATTAAGCCATATAACTCAAAGCTTTAAATAAAAATAAGCTCTCGTATATAATCCGTTCAAATACAACAAAATATTTGACTATTGGGCTAATGATCTTTACGATTACCGCTGCTTCCCTACCCATATTTTACAGGTCATCTCACTATTTCCATTGATATCTTCGATGTTTTCTTAGCTATTACTTCTTTCTTATCATTTTATCATAATTGTCACTTTACTGTTAATTTTATACTCCCTGTATTTATTCATAAACATCTTCGTAACACTGATATGCACTATAAATCCTCCGTAAGTAAGCTTCGCACTTCCTCTTCAATGCACATACTACGTCATCCTCACAACATTCGGTATTAATCTTTCTCGTATTATAGCACATCCGCAAAAAACATTTGGCTCATTTCACCATCTTTTATTTAAACTATCTCCATATTTGTTATATTCACATTTAATCTCTTCTTTCGAACATTTTAACATTCAATTTTGTCCATAAAACTCAATTACTCTTTTTTTATTTCATTCTCTCTCCTTTTTAACCGTCCTCAGGTATTTTTACGCACACACTAACCAAGATAACGACAAACCAATTCGATCATATCTGCCGAATGATTATATCTCTCACAGCTTTTACAATAAACAAATCTATCTCTTTTTATACGCATGTTTGTGCTGAAAGAACTTTTTTGTCAAACACAACTTAATAACTAAAATTAATACCTAAAATTCCATATCCATTCTCCTAAATAATTATACCTTCAACATTCCAAACATCCACTCCATTAACACTCTAATGCGCTTTGATGGGATATAATTGTTGGAGATTGTGACAAACCCGCCCATTACCGAAATGCCCCAATTCTCCCAGAGCAAAATTTATTTCAGGAAAGAGACTTCTTAGACCAATGCTTTCTGTCAGTTCATATTTGGGTAGAACGAAACACACCGGAAACCAAATGGATAATTTCCGATTCAATAATCAAAAATAATGATGCTCTCTTTAGTTTATAAATCTATTAACGAAGGAGAAATGATACCACATTATTTTCTTTAGCAAGTTATGAGAGAGCATCTATATCACTTCTAGGTAAAGAAAGAAATTATATAAGAATAAGGAATTTAATACACCAACTGTGATTAATGTTCGTTGTTATTATATGAGTTCCATTTCACTCATGGAATAAGGTCAATTGATGAGAGAGGGAAAAGTATTCAGAATTGAAAGTGAGTTTTGAGCATCTTCAATGATTTTAACTGTCCATCTTAAAAATCGCTGAAATTATTGATTCTATGATTTTGATTTTCATCAGTATCCAAAGTAGGACTCCGGCCCAATTAGAAATATATACTACGCCATATGCTTCACACTGAGGAAAGAAATCTTTCGCCTCTCTTCTTGATTTATTAGGTAATCTTGTACAATTTTCATCAAAATTATGTTAAAGCATTGAAATTCTTCCTTTCATCCTGATAATTGTGTTCTATTGATAAAAGGTTGGTTACCAACTCATTAAATAACTTTTATAGAAACAGTTTAATACACCTTTCATATATTCAACCATGGTTCAAATTATAAATACTTTATTGCTTATATTTACGTCTCCGATCAGTTGCTTTTCTCTCCACCCTTGAGTTATTCCAAACAAAATGCGTCAAGGGCTCTCAAAACATTTTTGCAATTCTTTACATATGAGAGAAGTTTTGCTTAAGATGTCTTAAAACTTTATGTTATTTTGGAAGCTGTTGTGCTCATTATGTATATTTGGCTAAAAGTTCATTTAAGTGCCCCTCAATTTATATGTCGAGTCACCACTTAAGTTACGTGACAAGATTTATTTTTGTGGTAATAGTCATTTGCTGGTAAATTAATTTTCTTTGAATGTTAAGTTTTGTAAGTTTTGGTAATTAAAGTAGTTCAAGTGTACTCCATCAAACTTGATGCTTTTGCTTGGCTAATATAATTTAATGAAATTAATTGAATAGGAAAATTAAAATAATTTCTGCAAAGGTGTCTGTGTAAAATATTTGATGGAGTACTCAAAGATTTCTGAGTTTATTTATCGTGCTACTAAAGGTTTAGGTTATATGCTCTATAAAAATAAAACAGACTGAGGTAAGTCTTTGACTCCTCATGGAATTTATTGTTGCTACTTTTCTTATTAAGTCAAAGGTTTTTGGTAGTATACAACGACAAAGTATAATGCAATGTTATATTCTGGGATTTTCTCAACGAAGTGTTGAATGGTGTGTCTGTAATTAGTCCAGGAATTCCAGGGTTTTCTGTTTGTTATTACTCTTCTAACTGTTTTATTGGTAAGGACTCTCATAAATTGAAAGCTAACTTTTTGGATATAAAAATAAACGAAAACCAAACGAACCATTCCTTAAGAAAAAGTTTCGCTTAAAATATTGTTGAAAAAACAACGATTTTAGGGAAATGAAAACCTGTAAAAGTAAAATTGGCTCCAGTGGGCAAAAAGTAAACCCGGCCAACTTCCCGATAAAAGCTACTTTCAGTGCTCGGAGTGAGAAAAGAAGTTTCAGGCAATGTTAAAGAAATATGAATGCAAGAAAGTGGAGATCAATTAATGGATGGAGGACAAAATTTTTGACGATATTTAAATCCTTGCTTGCGGGGGACCTAAAGCAATGCAAAGGGTACGCCCATGTTTTAAGACAATGACTCTTACAAGCCTCACCCTCTTGAGTTCCTCTGATAGCGGCCGGAACTGACTAATCTATACTATTGAATGCGTTAGCCATTAGACTTATTCATAATTATCTCCGAAAAAATTAGAAGAGCGCACAGGTTGTCATTTATTGCAACGTGAAATTGCGCTGAATTCAAATCAGCAATCCTTTTTTGCAAATCAGGTTTAATTTTTTTCCTCCAACTCGATATTTTATGCATTTTCACGTTTCAATGGAGATTTTTATGCAAATGCTGTAGCATATTATTGTTTTTCAGAAGGCTTTCTTCCTACCTTTGGATTTTTGATTGAAAGGTTAGCAGAGAACCGTGTATAGAATATTTCAAACAATGGAGGAAGCGAAACCGGAAAGCATTAATTTTTGGTATAACTATGGTGTGGAAAATGGAAATGACAAATCCTCTGAATACTAATTCTGCTCGAAGAACTTATAAGGCATTAATTGTTTTTATACCTATGGTGTAGAGGAAGGAAAGAACAATGTCTCTGATTACTAATTTTGCATGAAGAACTTTGCAGGTAGGTAAATTTAAATTTTTGAAACTTTATTAATCTTCCAATACCGAGATGCACTATTTATAAGCATTCGAAGGTTCTCTAAATTTAAAAACTACTTGGAGTAAATAAGTGAACACTATTTCCAAGTCAATGCTTATAATGGCTTAATGAATTCTTGTTGTTACAAAATGAAACTTAAGGTTATCACATAGTTAGTCAATGGAATGTAGGAACTTCTAATGGTTCATAAACTAAAAGACAGCTACTATTTTCGCTGAACTTTATGCATCTTGTCTCCAAAAGTCGGGAAACTTGTTTTCTCTTCCTATTTTTTTAAGTGGTCAAAATTACCTTAAATATCTATTCTTTGTTTCAGTAGTAAACAAGAAAAACAAACCCTCTGTTAAATACCCAAATTTGTGCTCTGTTATAGAGTAAATCCCTTATGGACTAGGTATGCTAGTCACAGAATTACCTACAAGTTTGGATCTGGATAAAATCAGTGACGATGAGATAAACAATGAAAACAACTCTGAAATATTCAGTCTACCATCATCTAATTTCAATGAACCAAAAGATTTAGTATATGAACTGCTCATTGATCTCACAAGAGGTTTAGGTTGTCAAAAATGTCGTCCCAGCTCCTGAAGTAGGCATTAAGAATTCACAAAGTTTTCTCCTCAACCCAATTCTTCTTTGGTGTACTTCTCGGAGATTAAGGGTTTGATCGAAGCTTTAGGAGTGTGAATCAACATTTGATTTGAAACTATATTTATCACTTAAAAGTTCTCAAAGCTGATGCTCAACATTTTAAACAACATGTAAGACCAGATAGAAATTTTTTACACCTAAAATCCAAAATATCGTTGCCAACTCATTGACTGAGCTTGAGGAAATTTTGATCTCACAACTTAATATAAAACTAGGTTTGATGAAAAATCTCACTGATGAAATAAATAACAGAAAACATATTTTTTTGGCATTAAAAAGTTTCCACATATACATAGATAATGGAAAATTGAATAAGTGTATTTTTGATGGTCTCCAACTTAACACCTTAATGATATATTAAAAAGTTTGGATTGATTTCAAATTAATTGTTGGGAACTTTCATGAAAAGAACGAAGTTCCTAGAAAAAAGCCAGCTTTAGTATTCTTTCGTAAAGCTTCAAGAGACTTAGAACTCGTATGTCCACAAACCTGCCCTTTGATCTCTGTCGTAGAAAAGGCTCCCGACGATATACTATATATCTATTCTTTGTGAGGATTATTCTATATTCGAGTGGTGGGTTTAATCAGATAGCCGTGTATGACTCATTTTAATAAATAAGTCTGGAAAGGGCTCATTTATCTTCAATATACTTAAGAAGTGGAACTAAGCCCAAGGATAAATAATATTGCAAGCATTAATCAAATAGAATTTTATTAATCAATCTAACAAAACAACACATGGAAAATATTTAAATGACCGAAGATTAAAATAAGAGATACACATGAAATAAAAAGGCCATGGGATAAATTTCACTAAGCAGTGGATTAAGATTTGGAATGATTTAAATGACAAAATAAACAAGAAGGGAAAGGGGTCGGCTAAATCCGTGTTAAAGCATGGAGTTAAGTTGGCACAAAGTTAAATAGCTAAATGCAATTCGTAGATTACGTATTTATAAGGTCGTCGTGCAGATGAAGGCGATTTGAAGGAGTGGCTTCGGTCCGACTGGCGATTTCCTTCCCACGAGGAGGGATTTTCAGGGGGGTTGTCCTTAACGAGGGGGCAAGTACTGACTTCGAGGAGTGGGAGCGAAGTGGGGCTCGAAAGTACGAGTGATCCTTGAGACAGAATATCGGAGATGTTCTGGATGAACAATAGAGGTTATTGGTGTAACCAAGCGTTCTCTTGAAGAACTTTAGAAAGGGGGGAATTATATTACCACTGACGGTATATCAGGGGAGCGAGAACCGTTTCTTGTCGAACGGGCTCGAAGTACAATGACTGTTTTAAGGTTGTTCTCTTCTGAACAATTGTTAATTATCACTGACGTGATATCAGGGTAGCGAGAACCGTTTCTTGTCGAACAGGCTCTAAGAAAAATGACTGTTCTAAAGTTGTTCTCTTCTGAACAATTGAACAACAGGGGGGGCCCTGGTGAATTGGCGTCTCGAGGGGCATGAACCTTGGCACTCAAGGATATTGTCCTCTTCTGGACAATAAGGTGGTTCTCGAGGAAGAGTTACTAGGTGCACAAGGGAGACCAGATCGGCGTCATGCCTGACGAAGGTAATCTCGATCTGATTCAAACGCGAAATTCTATCGCATAAATAGCCGGAGCCAGCCCCTCGCGTTAGGAAACAATGGGGGACTTCCATGGAATGTCCCGGTAGCGCTTGGAACAATCTTATCTTCCCATAAGCCTAATTCAATCTGGCCAGATCGACGCCTGCAAACGGGGGATTGAATCTCCTTGATTAAATTTGGAGCAGGGGAAGATAATCGGGAAATGTTGGGCGATAAGGACGCCATGCTACTCTCTTCTCGCAGGATGCACGTGGGAAGCATGAGTTTCAATATGTGATAGAAGCAAGGCACCCTCTTTGAATGGACCGTAAGGTCTCCTAGGGTACCTTCTTTCCTTCTTGTTACTCCTTGTTGTAATTCTATCACAATCTCAGTAATAAACAATCGGAAAGGTTCCATCAGGATTTATGGATTATGGAAGAAAGGAATCAAATGTCTTTGAGATATCAACATGATGACCGATTGCGGGAGATGTTTGAAAAGGGATGAACCTCAATTTAAGTTTAGTTTTGTAGCTTTTGTAACTGTCAACATAAAATATAAGAGAGAAGATCATATTAATGGCTATAATCGATATTTCAAAAAGAAGAAAAAATGAACCCGATATTTTCAGCATAGAGTTGCTCTTTTCTGCTTTATTAAAATGCATTGCGGTTATGCAATTTTTAGTTGACTCAATAACTTTTATTTTGCTCGATGCTGGTTATTTAAAATCGTTTCAATTTTACTAAGAGTATTTATTATAAATGCGATTTAGAAATGGAAATTTCATTTTATCTGCAACTACTCATGTAGGCATAATAAATTCTAAATTATCTTGTAAATAACTTTTTCTTGAGTATTTATTTACTGTGGAACAATCAAAATGTAGGTAATTTCGTAGTTTAAATTGACTGATATCTTTCATTGATTTTTAATGGAATTTGATGCTGTCCATCAACTGATTCCCTCTGTTCCCTTCAACCGCTTGGGAGATTTCAGGAGAAGGCCTTTTATCCTATAGCTTGTGCTCTATGCTCTATTCAACGTTACCACAATTGAGTGGGACTACGCCCCCTGTTAGAGTGTCCAGAAAGACAAGGTTATTGTGGAGGGAGGCTATTGTATGCTATATGGATTTTATAGCCTCCCTCACCTGTGTTAGCTTTTCATGCAACCATTAGGAGATTTGAGTTTAATTGCAGTTTAACCTAACGCGGATTACATCCAAGTGGGGTAGTTCTACACCAGGATTATATCCAGGTGGTATGACTATATCATATCCATTTAGAAATGACTGACCAGTAAATAACTCTTTTTCTCTTACCCAACAACGCCTTTTCTGCTAGGCTGCTTTTTATCGGATATAAGATTATACAACATCCACACTACAAGGCTCGATTTTCTGGCCATAAAGTTTTCCGGTACTTATTTAAATAAATTAAACAGAATTAATTCTAATGCTTTTCAACTCCAGAATAAAGTTAGCTTGCAAATCTTTGTTCCTATTAACATTCTTACCACTGCCTTCCGTTTCCTAAAGATTATAGAGGGAAAATGAGTTGGTAGTGTCAATATACTTTCTACTTAAATTTTCTATTCACATGAGAAAAGATGGTGCTGGTTTTGAAACCCATCATCACTCTCGTGTTCAAAATGTGACCCTATATGCAGGTATCTATAGTACGGAAAAATGGAGAAAACTAACTGGGTATGTTTTCTCAACTCACCAAGAGAACTAGATTCAGCTATAAATGCGACTCCTTTGCACACAAATGTCGTTAGAGTTTAGATAGGAAACTCCAAGAATTGGTATATAGAATATAAGGATATATACGTGGAGGCTTAAGACTATGCGATTTACATATTACGGAAATAAATAGAACTATAAACATTTTTTAAATATTTGGTTTTCCTATGAAGTCAATTTTGTGACACATTGGCTAATTACTGCCTAGATTCCAAACAGAAAGTTGTTGATCGCTTCATAGTGCAATTCAACCACGGGGCTTATGGGAACTCTACCATAATAATGACATTACCAACTGGAAATTCCTTGGTAGCTACCACCATTCACTAGATTAACTCGCAATGTGCTGTGAGCATTCAAAATATTTGGATTATCGTCCCCACAAAGATCATTAGAAAACATTGCAATAATAAATGATAGGATGAAGATTTATAACTCTAAGAATACCATATATGTATATATATATATATATATATATAATTACCTTATCCCGCAAAAACATTTTATCCTCATATATACAATATCGGAGCGGTTAAGATGACCAAAACTTTAACCTTTTCCAGCGACTTAGCACACCTAATGTGGCGTAAATTTGCTTTAAATAGAAACGATGTTTCCATTCAGCTAGTTAGTGCCACAGAAGTAAAGAAGAAGGGTTGTTTTACAGTGAAGTGATAATGTCAGACAAGAACATAATCACATTAAAAGAATGCAAGGTACAGCAATGTCGCGTAGCTCTTCTGTGTATACCAAATAACGGAGGTATCATTCCTTGTGAATCCATCAAAGGATTGGGAGATATATAAAAAAATGAATAGAAAAGTAGGTTAACACTTTATCAACAAGTCTCTGACATATGGTCCACCGAGAGTTTATTATAATTTACACCCGGATAAAAGAGTGAAGGCGAAGTTTGAAACTAGATTGAAACCACCAGTTTCATCTTATTCTAGACATCAAAATTTTACTCTATTTTAGCTACTTTACTGAAGCAAAAAACCGCCAGTTATTTTTGAAGGCTACTTCTCGATTAGCCTTCATCATCTTATCCCTGGCTTGATTACTTAAGGCAACCACAATCACAGAATCTCTAATAAAGATTTGGAAGATGAACATACAGACAATCAATGGCGATGCTCTAAACTTCCTTTTAATTCTGAATGATTTTGCCTCCTTCCTTATCTTTATTTCTTGAGAAAATGGAACTAACATATAAGGAAAATTTATCCTGGTTGGTGTATCAGAATCAATATCTTATATAATGTGGGAATGTATTTAGGATGCTTCGTTTGCACCCACACCTTTTGCTTTTTATTACCCCGTTCTTTCGTTTCCATCACAAACATACACACGCACTTTCTCTCTCTCTTTCCCTCTTTCCAGCTCTCACTCTTTCTTTATCTCTCTCCTCTCTCGTGCCTCTAACTCTTCCCTCTTAGTTCTATATTTTATATGTATAAGGTCCTAAATAAACTACCCGCTTTTATTACTGAACTTTTTAATTCCACTTTTTATATCTGCAAAGTTGTTTCAGAAATTTACTGGAGAAACTGAAGCAACTTGCTCTCGTTATCCATTTTTTTTGTCTAGAACTTGAATCTAAGTTTTGGTACTTTTATGTGGTGTATTATGGAAATATTCTCCATCATGTCAAAAATAGTGAAGACGAAAAATAAAGAGGTGGTTATGCTTCAAAATGTGTGTATATTTACCTTTGACAAAGTAAAATTAAGTTTGGTGTCATGAGAAGTTTCAATGACTTTTTCATACCATCAGGTGGGAGGTTCAGGTTAGGATAAGTTCTCACATTTTAACCTAACCTAACCTAAAAATTCATTAAGCTTTGGCTGTAGAAGTCAATATGTTTTGTGTTTTTGACGAGTAGATAGTAGTTATTGACAAAGAGTTAAGTATATGGAAGTATTCTAACACAGAGACCAAGGAACACATAC
Organism: Ceratothoa steindachneri; assembly: GCA_963969495.1. Lineage (NCBI taxonomy): Eukaryota > Metazoa > Arthropoda > Malacostraca > Isopoda > Cymothoidae > Ceratothoa > Ceratothoa steindachneri. The sequence goes on along the minus strand of OZ018320.1, from coordinate 17,659,578 downwards.
CAATAATAAAAAAAGTGGTGAGAGTTTTATCAATTATCCATCGTGAGGAATGGTGAGTATACAGAATCTGAACAATAACCTAAATTACCTGGAAAAAAACCTTCTAGAACTCTACATTCAAAACACAAATGAGCTTATACACTCCATATCGAGGCGTATTGAGTAAGGCATAAGGTAAAAATAAATAGCATACAAGGATGCAAACGTGAATTTCTTCCAGGTTGTTTACAATAGCTCATGCAAATTTGGGATTCTTATTCTTGATATGATCTAAATCTTTTAATATTTCTTTTGAAGGATCGAATTATATATAGATTATTTTTTATTTATATTTATCTGTACTGCGTTTTGAAGAAGAGTAAAAAAAATGTGTTTTTTTACGACAGGTCTTCAATTTTTTTAATAAAAACATTAAAAAATCCTGACAACTAGAAAACAAAGAATATAGTTTTCTCTCAATTAAGATTAACATAAACAACCGATCTAACCTAGAAAACAGTAAACAACTCTTATTATTATTCCTGTGGTGATAAACGATAGGATTTCCTATTTCGCATTTATCAGAGATTCTCTCGCTCTCTGTTCCTATCTGATATTACATACTTTTCTCATTTACCAGTGATCTAGTCTCTTTTGCCACTCATCTCACCTGGGGACGTGTGCGCCATTTCAAACGCGTGTATTTTCTTTTGGAAACATTAGCATCCATTTTTTGTCTACAACAAACTCACCATTTTGAAGACTTTCATTCTCTCTACGCCTATGCAGAGAGAATTTTCTTAATATTTTTGCTCCCATTCCTTGATCATTCTGCCCATTCTTTTTTCCACTGATACATACATTTTTTCCCGCTTACCATAATAATTATATCCCTATGATTAACTTAATTCTCATGATGAGATCTTCTCACCTCTTTACTGTTATCCTACTCTTTAATTATCGTAATCCATTAATATTTATCATTGCTTACGTTTAAAAGACGACGTACATTATCATCTATATCTATATAATGACCAACAGTAGCTTTTGAAGAAATCTTCCTTTGTTGTCATAGTTAATTTATCACAGAATATGTTTAATTATGTAGGTAATTAAATAAATTAAAATTCCTTTACCATCGTAGCTATGTGATAGATGGGCGATGAAACTTAATCGAAAAGAGCGGAGGTGACTTACGTATATAGGTCGATCGCACCAGTCTTTCGGCCAATTTGACGGTACGGTACAAATATTTTTCACTAAAAGATTCTATGGGGCAGAGTATTTGCCATTCACGTTATTTTTTATCTCGAAGGAAATCTAAAACTGGGTCTGTAATTTTCACTCAATAGGTAGCATAACGTGATCATTGTTGATTAGTGAGAGAAATGGGAACTGGTGTAATCCGATGCTACCAAGCTCAACTAACAAGGACTGAAAGTAGGAGCGGAGAATTTGGAGAACAAAATAAAAAGCAGTCATAATTAAAATAAATAAATGAACAAAATCTCCACTGAACAATTATGTTTATCTTTCCTATTTTGGGTGGATGGAGTTTTCGTAAACTTCTGAAACAAATTAGATTCAAGAGATTCAAGAGCACATACTAAGTTTTTGTTCTGGAGTTCAAAGAATAGATTCATGAGCCAGAAAGTAATAATTGGGAAATTTATATATGTATCCCTGAGATACTTTCCTCATTTAGACTATTTTCATTTCTTACTATTTAGTTTTTATCTTTTGTTTAATGCTCCAAATATATATTGATATTTTGACACAACAACGAGAATTAATTAATGGCTGGTATTTAATTCTCCTCCTCTCTTGTGACCAACTCGTATTATTTGCCTCGAATACAGAAGATTTTATGTTATGAATAATAGATCTTTAAAAAGCCTGTCCCAGAGTCGGAGTGAACGAATTGTTTTCAAAGACAAAAAAATCATCAGTAGCTTTGTCGAACAGACAAATTAAAATTGAAGAGAAAACTTTAGGGAAAGAACAAAGATTTGTATATATATTTCTAACATATTGTGATCCTTGTGGGAAAATGGAAAGAAAATCAGTAAATGAACAAAATTAGGCTGGAATTTGTCGCAAAGGTAAACTAAGTCTTTACAAGCGAACTGCTTGTATGCCTGAAAGTTGAAGTGTTTAATTAATGCAACCTATGTATTTAAACAGTGGCAGCACTGCAGCTCCGACGCCATTTTCGTTTGCTAGGTAAGTCTTTTGATGTGACAGATAAAACGAAAAAAGTTCTAAACAGTAAATGGCTGAGAAATATTGGATTGTAAAGGGAAGAAAATGGAGAAAATAAATCCTAAATTGAGCAATTTTATTGGACTCTGATCGAAGGGAAACTCTTTGGGACACTTTGAACCAGCAGTAGGATGAGATGAGCTAATAATAAAGGTTACATATATATATATATATATATATATATATATATATATATATGAAAACACACTTTTTACGAATACAAATTATTCTGTTTTTTTTTTATATCTTCGCGGTACACCTGATTTATTTTTATTATTCTCTTCTACTCAGTGAAACAGTTTCCATAAACGTAGGATCCTCTATTTGAGGTGACGTGGTTATTGCAGGTAGGGTATTAAGGCGCCATCCATATATTAAATGGGAGGGGGTAAGAGCTTCTGGTTCATTTAAGTTATTATAGGTATAGGTAAGTGGTTTGTTGTTAACTCTACATTCTATCTCAACTATTAAGGTACGGAGATCATGCATATTAATGGATTTCCCATATAGTTCTATCCTTAAACATCCCTTTACTACACCAATAAGCCTTCCATAGAATCCTCCAAACCAGGTCGCTCTCGGGGCAATAGATTTCCTTTCACATTGTCTTTCCTCTACTTCTTTCTGTACAGCACTATCATCCAATATCATACTGAGCAGATCCGCCCCAAGTTTAAAATTTGTAGCATTATCACTGGGAATAATTTTTGGACAGTATCTTCTAGCCACAAACCTTCTAAATATATTTAAAAATGTTTCTGCTGTCATGTCCATAGCGCTAAATCCAAATGAATTGCTCTAGTGGCTGCACAAGTCAAATGAACTATATAAACTTTCCGGGATTTTTTATTACCTGGTTGCCCTCCCTCATCTTTTACGGTGATAGCACCCGTATAATCTACCTCTACTATCTCGAAGGGTTTAGCATCATCCACTCATTCTCTCGGTAATGGAGAAGATTTAAGATAGGGATAGGATACTCCCTCCAACCTTCTGTACAAAAAAAATTTACTTATTAAGTTTTTGACCCTTTGTCTGCCTTTTGGGATCCAAAACTTTCCTTTAATTTACATAGAGTTTCCTGAACTCCTGCATGCATGCTCTGTTCGTGTGCGTTATTAATGAGTAGATCTGTTATATGATGTTTGGTGGGAAGAAGAACAGGGAATCTTGTATGGTATGGCAAGTCGACATTACTGATTCTACCCCTATATCGTATTACACCTTCATTTGGAATAAATTAAACTCTTTAACTAGATGAGGGGGTTTACTTAATTTGGCAATTTTTAAATAATTATAAATTTTACCAAATGAACACCTTTACAAATTTTCCAACCAATACTGCTGTGAATTAAACTTAAACTTATCGCCACTTGTCTGGTTAATAAACGTGAAAACTAGTTTAGTTACCCTCATCAATTTATTCCAACTACTGATTCAGTTGGGATCTAGAATATATTGTATTGGCTCGGATTTCAAGACTAACAATGATTTCACTGAATCGACATTTGACTCATACTTTTGGTGAGGCCATCTATCTTTGTTATTTAGCTACTCCAGACCTTGGAGCGCTCCCTTATCGGGAATGAAACATCCTGCTCAGCTACGCCAACGCCCTGGCCTTCGTCGTTACCGGGCGCGGCGACAAGCTCGCGCGGGCTCAAGAGGCGCTGCAACTCATCACTGCAAAGTGCGAAGAGCTGGGGCTCAAGATATCGGCAGAGAAATCCCGTGTCATGGCCATCAAAACTATCACACCAGCTGGTCAGCAGCTGCGCGTCCAGGGAGTCTGGCTGGCCTGGACCGACTCCTACTAGTACATTGGAGTGTGTGTGGACAGGCAGCTGTCCTTTACGCAGCATGTCACGCACCTGAAGGAACCGACCCAGGCTCGGCTAAACGTGATGAAGGCCATGACGTGGCCGAGTTCTGGTGCAACTTTCCCCCTCCTTCGCCTCTACTACCTGCAGGCAGTGCGCTCCCTGGTGGACTACAGTGTACCGATACTTGTAGCGCTGCCCCGGCAGCAGCAGCACGGCTGGAGGTGGTGCAGAACACCACCATGAGGACCAGGTTAGGAGCACCGAGGTGATGCAGTGCCTGTGTCATGCAGAGCGAGACCCGCCTGGTGCCCCTCACCACCAGGGTGGACTGCATTGTGTCCTGTCGAGTGGCAAGAGTGCTCCAGCGCGACGTGAAGGGTGTGGTGCAGAGGAGACTCCGGGTGGCTGTGGCGCAGGGCATCGAGTGCCTGCGTAACAACAGGTGGCGCATAAACGTCACCTTAGTAGCCTCTACCCTCAGCCAGGCAGAGAACTGGTCGTGGCGCGACCCCGACACCCCTCACCCAGCCTACACTCCACCACCACCATGGAAGCCCCTCGCCGCCGACGTCATAGCAACACAGCTGCCCGCCAGCAAAGCTCACTGCCGCCTCACCGAGGAGCTGCGCTACCACGCTCTTAGAGCCATGTCTGAAGTCACGGAACCGGGCAGTGCAGTTTACTTCACTGACGGATCCGTCGTTTCCGACAACGCAAGGTCCGGCGCCGCCTTCGTCACGAGTGGGCTGACGTGGGCGTGGAGGACGTCAGACCACAAAATGCACTCTCCAGACAGAGCTGGTAGCAATCTTGCACGCCCTCCAGTACGCTCAGCTCCGCCAGGAGCCCACTGTAGTGATACACAAGGACTCCAGGTCGGGGCTGCAGGCGCTGCAGCACACCCACGCCCACACCAGGGACAACATTCGCCTAACAACCACCATCTTGAGCACCCTGCAGGACCTGGCAGTGCAAGGCAGGCGGGTCCGGCTGCACTGGATTCCAAGCCACGTGGGCGTGCGCGGCAACGAGGCTGCCGACGACGCCGCCAAGCGAGCCACCAAGCGAGCCGCCCACGGCCCTACCATTACTTAGACCGTGCGCCCCAGCCTGCAGCAGCTCAAGTTGCAGGCCAAACGCAGGGCAGACTACAACGCCCACCAGCAACACCAAGAATGGAAGGCAGCCAAGAGGCAAGCGGCGTGGTATGCTGCATCCACAGCCTATCACACACTGGACGCAGCCCACCAGCAGCCCAGAGCGAAAGGCGTGCCCCTGCAGCGTGTCAGGATGCGGGCAGAGCTACAAACCGACTTTGTGGTAGGAAGGTGCGAACACTGCGGTGGCCGCTTCCAGCGCCCATTGGTGCACTACCTCCTCTCATGCTTAGCAACCGCTTGCCTCAGGCCAGAGCCAGCACCAGCCTCTCACCCTGTAAGAGGTGCCCTACTGAGGCCGCGAGAGGCCATAGCCGCTCAGTTGGTCCGCCACACACCGACAATCGAGCTGCTGGAGGTGCTGAGAACACCACCCCCGCCCCACTGATCGCCACCCACGCCCAGCCGGGCGACGGGTGGAGAGGACGGCCGCCACCCAATAGCAGCAGACAAGCCACGCGTGGGACACTCCGCCGCGTCTTGCTGCACGCCAACCCTGGCGGGCTCCCCGTTTTGTGCAATGTATTTAGGCGTATTTGTATATTCTTTTATATATTATATTATATTAACGTACTATGGATAAATGTATTGCACAATAAACCTATACAAACTAGACCTCGGAGCCATAATCTAGAGTCTTTAAATTTGGCAAACTTTAGCTTTCGCGTCAGCGTGCCTGCTGGGTTACTACTCTTTGTAAGTAGATATTTATAGATACATTAGGAATTTGTACGACCCATATCTACTAGCCTATTTTGTACCTAAACTGTTTTACAATTTTTATTTCTTACCTACTGCAAAGACAAATCGCTATCCGACCAAATATTACTACTTTGAATCTTAACATCTTTCAATACTTCTTTTAAGTATTTACTTAATCTCACCGCCACATACATGGACGTTAATTCTAATTGTGGTATGGTCTTTTCTTTCATAGGTGAGATGCGGGATTTAGAGATTATTAACATGGGATCGGATCAATAATTTGTAGCATACGCTACGGCTCCGTACGCTTTTTGCGAAGCATCACAGAATATGTGAAGGTCATACGGTTCTCCACTGTGCAATAGACCGCCCTTAGATATTCGAGAGTATCCAACTCCTTCGCTTCTAAGCTCAGTTACTTCCATTTACCATGAAACTAGCAGTTTCATGGAAGTAATTAACGGCAAAACCATCCCTAAGGGATCGAATACTTTACTTATATTACTTAAGAGCGTTATTTACTCGTGGTCGCATGCCATTTAACGTTATTTAGTGAAATAAAAACCTTATTATAATTCCAATTTATTCCCAATATTTTTTCATTTCCATCCCCATCATTGCCTATTATATTGTTTAACTGTGTCGAGTTAGTTGTCCATCCTTGTAACGGCATATTAGCTTCTTCCAACAACTCGTCAGTAACAGTATACAATTTAATTAATGACCTTTCATCTTCTTCCATTCCTAACAGATTGTCGCAAACAGCGCCAACTTTATGCGCTCAGCTATATTACTATTTTCCACTTGATTATTCAAATTATTCATTTGTAGTAGGAATTTTGAACTAGTAGCTCCGAACAATACTGATTTAAATATATAAGTATCCATTGGGCTATCTCTTTCTAAAGGGTCACTCATCCAAAGGAATTTCGTAAAATTACGATCATCTTCGTGAAATACTATTCTAAGGAAAGCCTTACTTACATCTGCTGTATAAGCATATTTATTTGTCCATAATCTAATCAGAACGTCCATTAATTTATCAGTTATAGTGGGTCCGTTGTATAGACAATCGTTTAGACTAGTACCATTTTTTAGTTTCGCACTACAGTCGAATACTACTCTTAATGGAGTAGTTTTACTCTCCCTTATTACGGATAGGTGGGGTAAGTAATGCGTGTCGTTAGTTATTTCAGCACTAGTCACATTTTCTATAAATCCTTTCTCTACCTGCTTTTTCATAACATTATCATATTTTTTGATATTGTTAGTAATGGACATCAGACTTTTCAAACTTGCTTTTAGCCTGTTTGCAGCTAATTTGTAATTGTTTGGTAGGTTTTCGTGGTCGGGTTTCCAAGGCAGTTTAACCCAATACTTTCCCTCTTTGAATTGTACCAAATTTTTGTATTGATTTATTACTGCCTGTTCTTCATAATTAATTGTTTCAGGTTGAATCTCTATTGTATCCAACCTCCATAAATTTGACAGATCAGGACAATTATTGGACGGTAGTACACCTATATTGGTCACTAAAGCTACCTGTGCTTCCTTGGTAACGGGCACGTATTTATTACGGATGTTTCCATACAATACTAAACCTCCCCTTGTTTTTAGGAAAGTCATACCTTTCAGTTTAACAGTTGACTCTACCAATTTGTTATACTAATCCGCTCCTATCAATAAATCCACCTCTGTTATCAAATCTCCCAAATATGGATCAGACATCCTTACTCCACCCTTAATTAGTTGTTTTAAACAATTACTCAACCCATCAATCGTGATGTTTCGGAGTAATCTATCCAACACTAGCGCTTGGAAACTTACAAATTTATTTCCATTTTTAATAGTGAATCTTACTATACCATACTTTTGACTGTCCATTTCGCCGGTGAACCCAGATATTCTTAACTCTACCCATTCCTATATTTGTAAATTCAATTTTGCTACAAAATTTGCACTGATAAAGGTACGCTGTGAACCCTGGTCATACTGTACTTTAACTGCATATTTTCGCCCCTTAGCCATAAAGGAGCGATTTCCCACTGGCAACGCGGTCGATATTTTACGACTTGAGGACTGCACAGCACAGACTCTCTGTTCAATGGTTGGCAACTCGTCACAAAAATTTAAATGATGGAGCGCCTTTTTACACTTTAAACACTTATTGAGTTTTATTCGGCAGTTTACTGTAAGGTGTTTACCGCTAAATCTCGTACACAATTTTAATTCTCTTATTCTATCAATACGATTATCATAGGTTTTATACAAGGTACATTTATTAGATATGTGTTGCCCTTGACAGAAAAAACACATAATTATTCACAGGTTTGGCTTTGGAGGGGTAACTTTCTTTAGTCTCTGTTCCTATGAGAGGTTTTTTCTCATATACTTTGTATACTTTTGCTTCTGGCCTATTCTATTTATTAACTACTTATGTAGCAGACGGTAAATTAGCATCCGTTGCAGTGATTTTATGGGAACCTAAATGGTTTACTAACTTTTCCAACCCGTCTTTCAATTGTGAGATTTCTAGATAATCTTCATCCATTCGGTTTTAGATATATTCTATAGCTTTAAATGGTAATTTTCTTTTTCCCACTGCTTCTATCATTGGTCCACAACCCTCAACATCACATTTGGTAATTTTTAACCTGGCTATTATTATTTCCAAGTTCGTTATGAACTCACTGGAAGACGTTAAGTTAAAAGAGGCAACTTTTAGGTCTACTATTTTATTACAAAGTTTTTCTACTATACGTTTTTTATTATGGTAATTGTTTATAAAAATATCCTTTTCACAGTCCCAACTGCTCTGTTCACTCGGCAAACCTTCTATTAATTTCTATGCATTTCCCGACAATTGACTTTTTAAATAATTGAATTTGTCAACCGGATTAATGTCAGAACGATCGACCGAACTTTTAAACTGATCCCAGAATCCCCGCCATTCCTCCACCTCTCCACAGAAAGTGGGGAGATTTATACTAGAGAGTTTTATAAGAGTGGATTAGCAAATATTAATGGCGTTTGTGTCCTATAAATACAATCATGCACGTCATTTATTATAATTTGATTTTACCTCATTCCGCTCGTTGTTCTATTAGTTCGCTTATTCTTTCTTGATCACTTGTAGCATCTATTAACTCTTCGTAATATCGGGTCACTATATCTACCTGTTTTTGTAATTGTTGACTCCATATTCGGAGTTTTGCGTAGTCACAACTAGCACCCTGCATTTCTTTTACTCTGCCAGATCCTCACTCCACTAATTACATCGGTAAAGGAGGCAAGAATATTTAAAAATGCTCCGAAGATGATCGAATAAGATCGAAAGCTTAGCAATTTATTTTGGTTTTTACCAACCACATTCATTTAAAAAAAGAGATAAATACAGGAAAAGTGATCCACCATGTATAAGATGAAATAAAAAAGATTGTTAGAAGAAGAGAAAGTTGCCAAAGGAAATTAATTAAGGCAAAATACACAATGGTCTTCAACAAAATTTGCATTCAGGAAAGACTGCTACCCAACTACACTAATATATAAAGGGTCTTTCATTAAGGTCGCTCAATTTTCAAATGTAAATAAACCAAGTTTTGTGTGATGTATGAACTCAATTTATTTTAAATTCGAAAGTAAATTTTATGGCATTAAGTGGGGAATATAAGGTCATTTAAATGTCCGCCGCGGCTTCGCTTCGTGGAACGTATTCGGGAGGCCCAATTTTCGATGACTTTGTCGCATAAATCTGGCTGAATTTGCTGGATGGTGTTCGTTATTGTGATTTTGAAGACATCAACTGTTTGCAGATTATTCGCATAGACCTGCGATTTAAAGTAGCCCCAAAGAAAGTAGTCTAATGGCGTTAAATCACATGATCTTGGTGGCCAGTTGACGTCGCCGCCGCACGAGATGACCCTGCCCTGAAATCACTGGTGCAAAATGTCTATCGTGGCGGGAGCAGTGTGACACGTAGCGCTGTCCTGTTGGAACCACATGTCGTCAGTATCAATATCAGAAAAATAATCAAGTTGGTGCCACAAAAAGTTGCTTATCATCGATCTGTAGGTCTCGCCATTGACGGTTATGTCAATCCCATCTAGTTCTCAAAAAAATACGGACGGATGATTCGTTAGACGAAAATCCGCATCAAACACTGACTTTGTTGGGATGCAATTAGTGCTGGTGTATCTCATGCGGATCGTTTTCGTCTCAAATCCGACAATTTTGCTTGTTCACAAATCATTTCATCCAAAAATGGGCCTCGTCGCTGAAGAGGATAGAAATCACATAATGCGCGGAACGTTTGTCGAACGGAGCACTGCTTTTGATAATAACATTTGATTATTTACACAAGCTATTCAACTCTATAACCTTCCAGCGTGACTTGCCAAGTACTACTGAACAGTTCACAGTGAGGTTACCAGGTGTCGCTTGAACAACATGGCCACTATCACCTGACAAAGTTTGAGCGGCCTTATTGAAAGACCCTATATATATATATATATATATATATATATATATATATATATATATATATATATATATATATATATATATGTTTCCTGTGTTTCCCCAATAGTTAATTTTTAACTCGAAACATAATAATCTAAAAATATCAATTACCTGTAAATTTATCGCTATCCACCCCCCCTAATAAACATTAAATTCTTACCCAAAATTCGTCATTTTGATTATCTGTTTGACTCTTAACTTAAATTGTTTTCCACGACTTGTATTTCCAGTACCCGAAGATGGGGGAAAAGTTCACCCGAAACGTTGTATCAAGAAAATGAAATGAATTTCCCTTCATACGTCCTTTCGTTCATCTTTCAAATTATATATATATATATATATATATATATATATATATATATATATATATATATATATATATATATATATATATATTAGGCTGGTTCCCCCCAAAAAAAATTTCAGTTTTTCATCTCCACATGCCTGATTGTATTACCACATTGAACAGTAGGTCACATACTCAATTTCATCAAAATCGAACAATATTTACTGGTCTGTTGGTGAATTAATTTTTAGGATAGAAATGAACAGTCTTTGCAAATACTAGTTTATTTGAAACGGGTCTTGGTGTTGAAAGACAATTGTTTTAAAAATATTTATATTAAAGTGGAGAGAAAATAGTTAAATGGCAAATGATTTATTTTTGACACAATTTATAACTAAAATTGCTGATCATCATCAAATTTTTGGGATGTTTTGCTACAATTTTGAGAAGCAACTGTTTCTGTTCTTTATCTTTTGTTAGAAATGCATTATAACATTTGGAAGTGCAATACCTCTTTCTGCTGGATCGCTAACAACCATTAAGTTAATCGCTCGACGTTGAAAGTCTTGAAAGCACGTATTCTCTTCCTAAGAACTTAGGTTAGTCTTTATGAATGTATCCTCTGCAAACTTGTATCCATATTTCATTAGGAGACTGAAGATTAGTTTAGATTTTTGAGTTACTAGTTCATGCAAGTCCAAATCCTCGATGTTTTTTGTAAGATTCAATCGGCAAACAACTTTGGTGTTTTCATTACGTTGCAGATTGGAGACCATCTTCTGTTTGGTCTCAGCATTAATTCTATGATCGAAAAATGCAAGACCAACAAAATGTTTTCCAAGATACCAAAGCTGGCTGTGAAAGGCTGTAGTTGCTTCCTTAGATATTGTCTGATTTGGGTACTTTTACAAAGTTTTATGAAGCAGAATGTCATTTAATGGATCATTAAATCCAAAATGGCCTTCATTCCAAAAACGAGAGTAGACCAAAACAATAAAAAGTGAGCACTCTGTAATATTGGCCTTTTCACGTTCCGGTAGTTTCAGTTGATGCTTAAACAAGTATATTTTCAGGACATATATAGCCTTAGCCATCCAGCGTGCATGATGAGTCGCTCCTGGGACTCTTAATGTAACTGTCTTATCAATGCCTCCAAGAAAGATGAGACTGAGTCGCAGCAATTCCTTATAATCGTCACGCAACTGACGAGATTTCAAAGCTTCCTGAAAATCTGGGACCATTTTTCCTCGAAGATTATGTATGCATTACTGGATTGACGAATAAACTGCTATCCGCATCTAAAAAGAATCCTTTTTAAGTGACGACCATTGTTCTTTAAAACGTTCAAAGAAACTCCTCTTTGGACCACTTGTAGGCCCAAGTAAAATATTGCAAGCACATGACAACATAATTTCGAAAATATGATGATGGCACGCAATCCAAACAAGCTCCCTTCCTAATACTTTCTCAATTATGGTACAGGCTCATTTTTGTAGGCCTGTATTTGATGCAGTTGTGTCAAATACAAGGCCTTGAACTTCGTCACGAAGATTTTAGTCATTAATTGATGAAGGGTATTCCATAGCCTGTTCTTCTCCTGTTGCTCGTGATATTTTTGGCACACCAAGAAGTTTTTCCATTCCATTTACAGGAATTATTATTGCAATTCGTTCTACTGTTTCCTCTGCTCCATCAATAGCAGGTAGTAGTTTTCTCATCCAAGTGGAGAAGGATCGGTCCTTCAACAGACAACGAAGCTTTTTCTTCATTGTATGTTGCCTCTCTTACTTGCTTTCTGCAACGTGGTATAGAACTCCTGGGAAGTGTCGTAGCTGCAATATCCTGACCCAAGGCTTGTGCTATTGATCCAGCTATTGATGATGACTAGAAATCTGCATGAGCAGCAGCCTCTGCTTGATTTTTAGAAGTATATTCTTTTTCTTTGTATTGTAAAGCCTTCTCATGTTGATATCTTTTGTGGGATTCTTGGCTGAAGTAATCTTATCACGGCACGACATACTGCAGGAGAAAATGTTCTCTCTTTGTATCAACAGAAATTGGCTTTCTTCTTCATTTTTTACCTCATTTAAAGCATTTTTTGAGGCGATGTCAAAAAGATTTAAAAGAGTAGATTCGAAACTAGGCTCCTTCATTTTACATGAGTACAGTTTAGTTTTGCGGTTCTTCTTCAAAGAAAGGTATTCTTCATACAACCTTAAGAGTTTCCTAACGCAAAAGTCTATTCGCTGTGTGGGAATTCAGGCTCTTTCCGATACTTTTATGACTTTTTGCAAGCGAGGTTGTAAATTTGTGTCAAAGTCATTGACTCCACTTGATGGTGGTACTCAACAACACGAAGCACATCACCACATGCTGGTGTCTTGCATATGAAAGCTCACTAGTAGGATTTCCTAAAAGCCAGACTGCTGCAGATGAACGAGTACTTCCAGGAATAATCTGAAAAAACAGAAATAACAATTTATTGTAACTGAGTGAGCTCACGGTTTCCCTCCATTTAGTTATACTTAGAAGACATTTTTTTATACTCTAAAATATCAAAATATTCAATATTCATGAAAGAATAAGCTTTCCTTTGACACAAATAAATAGGCTCTTGTGTTTGTAAAAAATTTCGGCACTCATGCTTAATTAAAATATATATATATATATGTATATATATATATATATATATATATATATATATATATATATATATATATATATATATATTGTGAATTAAAATATGAACATAAAGTGTGTTAACATATAATTCTAATATTCTTTAAGTAAGTCTGATATTGAGAAACAACTGCAAATTATCTATGCACTGAATAAAAAAGTATATTACTTACCTAAATAATAATATATATACTTGCATAAACCAGCACTTGTATTCACTTGTATTATTTTATCTGTTAAACTTCAAACTACAAATGAACAATTAATCAATCTTCTCTGACTTATATAGGAAATGGTGCGATTGCATCACCATTTGAAACGAGGGGGCGTTATTGCGTCATCACTTTACAAATGGGCTCAGAAATCAACAAGTTGAAACAACAATTATTATTTCATCATACGCCGATTATGTGAATGTCATTCCACTTTTCAGATAATGTAATATCTTGATTTTTTGGCGAATTATTGTAATTCATAAGCAATGAGTTATCAATGACAAATATATGATAGTATATAAGTAACAACCAATAAATGTCTACTATTAAAAAGTTCCAATATTTTGACTGAAATTTAAAAATATGGAGACACATAGCGACCTCTAAATATTCACCAATTTAGTCAATATTTTGCATCAACTCTTTTAACATCTTATAGCATAATTTTAGCCATGTGGAGAACATTTCCAACTAATTTCAATTTTTTGCATAGATTTTTGGACAACCCTAATATATATATATATATATATATATATATATATATATATATATATATATATATATATATATATATATATATATATATATATATGAGAATTGAAAATCACAGGACACGTGATATACGATGGATTTAGTTAAAACGTCATATGATTGTCACTTATTATAACTAAATTAGCCCATAGCCCCTCGTACTAGAAAAAAAAACATTTGTCTTCTCTCGCCAGATAAAAAAATACATTTTGTCATTCAGAAGCTTCTTGAATCAACCTTTTTATGGGGTTGAAGATGGTTAGGCCAGTCGCCGCTGAGCGTCGTGGTTCTGATAGCAATGAGGGCTTGACGACACAGGTTTGAATTCAACTCTTTTATTCTCCTTTTTATAGTCGTTAAATTAATTTTCCCTATCTTCTCCATTTCTTAATTCCCATTTTTTTTTTCAACTTTTAATGGCTCACGTAATATATTCCTCAGCGTTTTACTGGTCGTGATACCACTTTTTCCTTCTCTGCACTGTTAACGACATCCATTGTATGCCATGTGTCATGTGGTTTTCACTTATTATAAACAAGGAAGCCTGTGCCCCCTCTTACTAGAAAAACAATTGTCTTGTCTCTCACTGGATGAAAACTTACACTTCGTTATTCATTGTGATAGAACGGTTTGAGGCCGCTTAATTTCAACCGTTATCACATGTTTTTAGAAACACGATGCTACCCACGTGCATCTTCCCCTTGAAGCCGGGCGCATTATAGCCGCCACCTGAGTCAATGTTTAACAAAGAAGGTTTATCTTCCCCCGTTTCACCCCATGCACCGACCTCGCCAGATTGAGTTAAGCTTATGGGCAGATAAGGTATTGTTCTCAGGCGCGGCTGTGCATTCCCTCGAAGCCCCCCACTCCATTGTCCCCTACGCCAAGGGGATGTCTCGACTATTTAGATGAAAACTTTACCACTAAGAGGAGATTCAAGATCCAGATTTTCTTCGCGAGACATCTTTACGGTCCAGTCTCACCTTGTGCACCAAAGTGCCCTCTACCTCGAGATCCACCATCATTTGTCCAGAAGAGGACAATATCCCTTGAGTGCCAAGGTTCGAGCCTTCATGACACCAAGTCCACAATGCTTCCCCTGTTGTTCAGAAAGAGAACAACGTTAGAACAGCCATTTTTCTTTGAGCCCGTTGACAAGAAACGATTCTCACCCTTCCCCCTGTTGTTCAGAAAGAGAACAACATTAGAACAGCCATTGTTCTTTAAGCCCGTAGACAAGAAACGGTTCTCACCGTTCAGAAAAGAGAACAACATTAGAAAAGCCATTGTTCTTTGAGCCCGTAGACAAGAGACGGTTCTCACTCCCCCTGTTGTTCAGAAGAGAACAACATAGAACAGCTATTGTTCTTTAAGCCCGTTCGCCAAAAATCGGTTCTCATTCCCAAGACGCCACGTCAGGATCATTTAATTCCCCCTTCTTCGGCTGGAACTCGCCAGCGGACCGAAGATTCCTTCACGTCGCCTTCCTCTGTACAACAAGTGTAATTACGTAAGCTGAACGTTACCTTTAGGTATTTAACCCTTTTGTCAACCCTATCCTGTGCTTTAAATGGTTTAGCAAACCATCCCATCACTTTAATTTTTATTTGTTTTACCTTTTTAAATCTCTTCCAAATCTTAATCGTCGGATTAGCTAGATTCCCCACGACCCTTTCCATTCTCTGTTTATGTCAATATTTTCCGTTTTGTGTGTTGTTGATAGTTTCTATTAATAAAACTCTATTTTATTAATGATAGCCATATTATTATCCTTGAGCTCAGTTCCACTTCTTAAGCATATTGAAGATAAATAAACTCGGTCGACCAGACACCACGCACTCTAAATATAATTGAATAAGTTCCCTCAACGAATAGTCATATATGGTATATCGTCGAGAGTCCATTCTACGACATTCATATATTCTCGAATTAACCTTTTATTGAGTTTAGGGAGTTTAGATCAGTCAATGAGCATCAGGGTTCTAATAACGACGAACGCTTGATGACACATGTTCGAATCCAACTCCATTCTTCACCTATTTTAGCGTTAAAATAGTTTTCCCTATTTTCTCCGTTTCTATATCGCATCATATATTCTTCAGTGGTTTATCGGGTTGTGATACTACTTTTCCTTTCTTTGGGCTGCGAATTTAGCGCTAATTATTTTCTTTTCTCGTCTCTCGTTTTGTAGTGAGTTAACTCGTTGATA
Source organism: Ceratothoa steindachneri (assembly GCA_963969495.1). Classification (NCBI taxonomy): domain Eukaryota; kingdom Metazoa; phylum Arthropoda; class Malacostraca; order Isopoda; family Cymothoidae; genus Ceratothoa; species Ceratothoa steindachneri. The sequence continues at coordinate 17,643,214 of OZ018320.1, read as the reverse complement.
AGTTTGCAAAAATTTACTAGAAAAGTAGTAAAGAGCGAGGGCAGGAAAATAGTTCACTAAGGAAAACAAAATATTCATTGTCCTGACGCGTTTCGATTCACACCTGTTCTAATTTCCAAGGTTGATATTTGTAACTTAAGAGAATTGAAGGCAGAACTGTATATACATCGTTATTTGGATGTTAACAAATATATGGACATACTCATAGGATATACAAATTCTTAAACACAGAAAGGTACATTGAAATGAGGGTTGAGACTGCTTAAAATGGTTAATCTGTAATGGACACAGGATTAACATGGGTAGGGATTATTTTTCGAGGAAGGGGACGTGAGGAAAGCTGAGTGAATTGTATGTTTGTCTGCGTATTAAATTTGTGCTGTTTTTCTTATATATAGGGCTTCTAATATAAGAGGCTTATGGTGGTTTGGAGCATGTGCGTGGATTTCTGTATTATCTTTGAGTGACATCCGATCGAGTTGTCTTCCATGTTTTTTCAACTTGTGTGTTTTTGGGGTACCAATGTTTAAATGGTAACTTATTCTTAGTATTAAATTTGTTTCTGTCATTCCGATATATGAATGAGTTAGGAACTCATATATTCTCATTTTGAAAGTATATTCATATATTAAATGACTTCTCTTCTTAGGTGTTAAGTGAGATCCTGGATTGTTTTTTATGTTAAGGTTGGATGTACGATTATTATTGTAGTAGATTATGAGAACATTGTATTTATTTCGTATTGGATTTACTCCTCTGTTTATGATTTCCATCATTACTCTTTCATCCGTTTTGTAGTTTTCCCTTTTTTTGAATCTCCCATTTTCTTTCTTAAGCTTTTAATGATTCACGTAATATATTCCTAGGTGTTTTACCAAGTTGTTATACTACTTTTCCTTTCTTTGGGCTGTTAACTATATATATATATATATATATATATATATAAGTGATTTTTAACCCTCATGGTAAGAGTTAAAACAAAGCGGATCCGATTTAGACGCTGAATATAGACTTTCTATATGAAATGAGAATAAATATGCATAAATCCTTAAGTAGTAATTAGTCAATGATACTTATGAATGTTTAATAAGTACTTTAGAACAAAGAAAGAACAAAACTGACTACTCTCAACTCCAGCAGGAAAGAGCGACTATTAATCAAAGTTTTCGCTTTGCAATCATCGTTCATCTCTTTCTTTGCTTTGCAAGACTATTACTTTTCTTCCCAACGCAAATTACCCCAAAACGGTTCAAAAGTTTTTCCCGTCTTTTAAACTATCACGGGAACACTTAAACATCCCCACCTGTCAAAATGTTCGAATGACTTGTATATATTTGCAGCTCTTTTTGAAAACTTGTTACCTACATGAGCGATTATTTTCACATACTTTATTTCCAGAAGACACTTCAGCGGCGATGCAGTTCGGAAACAACAGCGCATTGCACTCATGTATAAACTTAGAAATTCCTATTAATGTGGTCCTAGTTACCGGATGTCTAATAAAGAAAATCGAAAGATATGTGAACTCTGGAGGACTTTAATGTTATGTAACATTATCTCTAAGGAAAAAGTTATTCTTTCTTGTATTTATCACGGATTTGTACATTCTTTTAATAGGTACGTAAAAACTATAACCACCTTCGCGCTGTACTAGAGTAGAGGGCAAAAGATTTCTTATTTATATAAATTTTCATTTAGTTTATCAACACGTACATATTATATTAATAAGATAAGTAAAGATAAGCAAATGCTTCAAATACAGTGTAAAGATTTATAAATAAAAACACCACTTAAGAACATTAAAACGCAGAGCATTGGTCATTATTCACCATTTACAATTATTTCATTTCAATTTAAAAGAAACTCTCGCACCGGATGAGCTGTCCTATAAAGACTCAGATAACAGAGAACGGCTGACTTTCTATAAGAAGCACAATTGCTTGTAATGGGTTGAAGTGATAATTCGTAATTTCGGTATATATTTCAGATCCTATCAGTGCAACAATATTTTTTCTTTCTTAAATTTTAGCGAGTGATTTTAACTATTATAACTAAAAATATTAAAGTTATGCGATGTCATTTATTTATTGTTTTGGGGTGACATTGATCTTATGTAGAGATGAAATAGTTTAAAGCATTAGTTTTATTATCATTAAAAATGAAACAAAAAATGTTTGTGTGGGGAAATAAATATCACGAGGGTAAACAGACGCTAGTTTGTTTATACAGCGTCAACTGTTACGCTCCACATGGGCCAAGACTTTACTTCCCCCTCTCCTTTTCCCCGCTGCCCCAAATAGACGAAATTTCACTTTCTCCATACGTAAACCAGAAAGGCCGAAGTGTCACAACGTTGAAAAGTTATGGCTTATGAGAGAAGATTAACTGTGGGCCCTCGTCTCCTCTTCCCTTCCTCCAGGGTATAATCGACGTATATATATAGTTCAATCTTGAGAAATGAAAAGATAATCAGAGTATAAAAAGAAAGAAGAAGTCCCTGAGACAAACAGGAAATCAAGAAGACAGCTGGAACCGAACAGTATTTTCCCTCCCGAGGCTGTTCCTTTGGTCGCTTAGAAGAGTAGACTAGTGGTATCGAAACCCACTCTCATACCATTCTCGTCCATAGAAATCCCCTGTCTCAGTTTTATGAATAAAAACAGAAATACCCCTTACCAATGAGGAATACCATGTGAATTCCCACTCAAGAAAAGATTCACCTTTCGGTCAAGTCTCATCATCAAGAAGCTCGAATTTATAACACAGGGATCGGAATACCTTCTGTTTAGCCAAGATCCCCTCACAAACACCTTCAAGTTAAAAAGTCTCGCCGCACGCTTCCACACCCCCACACCCCCACACCCCGTGACAAGCATCAGCTGTTCTTCCCGAATAGACTCAGCACGCGTCTCTTTCACCCATTGAGAAGAATCAGCTGGTTTCTCAGCCATCCTCACGGCCGCGAAGAAAGCTCTACTCCAACGCGCCTCTAATCATCTCATCGAGGAGTTTCCCGTTCAAGGTCACCCAACTCCCGACTCCCTCTTAGTTAAAGGTAAAAAGAAATCCCAAACTTATTCGTGTTTGTTAGTTAACATTCCGTGCGAAAGTGATTTTTGCGTAACCATCGCGTATTACTCATTGGTGGTATTAATTTTTATTAGATCCTCTTATTATAGCATTACTATATTTAAAGATTTAATATTTCATTTTTTATGTAATTAAAAGTATCTTTTTGTCAGAGTTATTTATAACATAACAAGAATCCTCCTTGGTTAAAGAATCAAATTAAAGTAAGGCACTCTTAGAGAAAAGTGAACCGGAGTTACTCATGTACGAATTAGACGTACATACGTGCTCGGCCGTATACCACGACAGTTTGATATTTATTAATATCATACACTTTTAATCGAGAACAGTATTGCTTACTGCCAATAGTAAATTAACTTAAAGGGAAGTATATAATAATAGATCAAATGTTTGACGATAAATGAGCTATGAAAGAAAATTACAAATATTTTAATTAAAAACAATGCATAATTCAAAAGTCTATTTTAATTTCACCAAAACAATTATTTATTTGTTTCCAGAATAATTCGAGGCTTTCTTCATTTTTATACAATTTTTTCTCCAGGAACAGAATACAAATTTCCAGGTATGCCTAAAAAAAAGAAGATATTTTTTAAGAAATTTATCTTAAAAGGTAATTCAGAAATATGCGGCGAAACTCATGCAATATTCTTTTTCAAGCAGGTATAAAACTGTTGCTTTCTGCAAAAAAACATGTTTTTTACCTAGGCAATAAATATAGGAGAAAGCTCGCAAACAGAATCCTCGACCAGTTTTTGTATATAAACAAGATTATTTCCAAGAGAACCCTTATCATTTAGTTTAATTACTTGTTTCATTTTATTTCAACCAGGCCTGTTGTTCTCGTACTTTAAGTGTTTTTTTTTAATTTGCTTTCTTCGTTCTTCTCTACTAAAAGTTTTCGCCCTAAATTTACGGGTTGTGGGAAATTACTTCATTATGGTTTTTGGTATTTACACTAAATTGTATTATTTTACTCTTGCAGTTCTTATAGTTTCTGTATTCTAAAACAGTCGACGAAATAAATTGTTGGAGTAAACATGATAAATCAGTCAATGTTTTACAAAATGCTAAAAAGCTGACACTCATTCATTTAAGTGTGTTCTCTTAATCTTTCATATATTCCACAAAGAAAATTATTGTTGTTCGTAGCAGCAGTTGTGAGTGCCAAGTGAGCACAATAAAACTCAAAAAGGTTATTGAATTTAAGGGAGAAGATTTGTCTCTATCTAGCTACGCTATATATGTTTCAAATATTTTGACTATGTAAACTTCACAGACAATTAAAAGGTGATTCAAAGAAACATTAACAATTTTGGTTTAGCTATTTAAACCTTTAGCAGTAGTTACAGTATACTCAACTCTAGTTAACAAGAAATATCTTTTCGTATAAGTATGTACTGTAAAATGCATATTGGAAACATTAATTTTGAAGAGCTTTTACATAAATGTTAAAAACCATTATATGTACTTCTAATTCAAAAACTGCAAAAAATTAGCCAAATTTTATCGATTTTTCTAAATTCAAAATTTGTTCTAGCTCTTTAATATCTAACCCATTTAGGCAATTAAATGGATCTTGGGCACGTTTCCATTTTCCTTTTGTTATATTGATGATCGAAACAAAGAAAGAAGCAATTTTGAAAAGAATCACGCGTGTCCTTCATCACGATTGGATGGCACTCATCTCATTTGTTCAAATATCCCGATTGGTTCGAAAAGAAAAGATTAGATGGTGTAAATGAGTTATAAAAATCCTGTAAAGTTACATTGTTATTTGGAGAGTGTGGTGCTAATTAACGGATATTGAGAGATTATCAAAGCCTCTCGCATTCTTAAATAAATTAAGAATAACCATTATCATTTTTAGCAAGCTGTTCTTGAAATGTAATATAAAGAAATTTTACCACATTATTATAATTAAAAATATTCTTAGATTTATATTTATTGAAAGATATCTTAGCAAACGAAGGGTCACTTTAAAAGGGGGTTTCGCACAAAAAGCGGTAAAGTTTATCGTGGTGAAAATGTCTCGAAATTACATATTCGTAAAATCCAAAATGATGCTCGCGAGCAGAGAAAGAGGGCGAGCCTTCCTTGACCATCCGCAACTCAACAAAGAAACCCGTCAAATCCAAAGCCTTTAAAATAATCCAACGTTAAATAACATTAATTTACCCGCTTGTTTTGTGTGTCTTCTGCAATACTCCAAAAATTTTGCTCCTTCCAACAATCAGTGATTCTTAGTCAATCGTGATTTACCGAGATAATGGTATTTCTTATGATTTGCTTTAGTTCGCATATTCATTTTGTATTTTTCGAAAGAGATATAAACCAAAGCTGAGGACAGACGTAAATGGCGCATATTTTCCGGGACTGAGTCATTTTTATGGATCAGGTGAATCAGGATCACTCAGAGAAAAGGCACATATCCTCGTCATATTAAATAAAGTTCTTATTTTTTTAAGTAATTAATATTATCTGGTCTTTCAACTATCTCCTGCACTGTTTAATTGCTTATAACTTAACTATTTATTTACTACGCTAGATAAAAATCTTTTTGTTAGAAGATATGACGTTATGGTTTCATTATTAAAGTTTTAAATGTCAATTTGTACAATACATTTATAATTAGAGGTCTTTAAGTGATTGCTAAAAATTTTAAAATGATTTTAAACAAACCTTCTGCCTTTTTTACACGGCAATTTCATCTAAATTTTTTTCTATAATAAATTTATTTCCAGAAAATTCGCCTAGTATGTTGTTTACACTTTCCATTTAATGAATCCCCATAAACCATGATTAGGACAAATTCACCCTATCCAGTCTTCAAGGAGACGTTCCTTCAGCCAATATAGTGGAGTACTATCTTGAACAAAATCTGCTCAACTCGTAGATCACTAGTTTCTGCCTATAAATTTATTCTTGTGCCATTGGAAATTACTTGTTGTTTTTGGTGAGTGTAAATACTGTCTTGTTTTCCGTCTTTCAATTTTAATCCGCCCGTAACAATAGTTATGTCGATTAACATCTCAGTCTAAAAGAAAGTGGGTAACATCAGATAATACAAGCGGTGGAAGATGCTTAGGAATTTTTTAATTTCTGGAAAGTTCATCGGTTGCTAATTAGAAACTATTTGCTTACTCTCGGTCACAAATTCTTGGGCCAATTCGAATCTTGGAAGCATGTCATTTTGAACCGTTAAAATTCTCTCAACCAAAATATAATCTTATTTTTTATTCGTTGATATTGATAGTGAAAAGTTGTATTTCTAATATAGTGCTCTAATCACTTTCAATCGGAACTTTCTCTACAAAGTTTAATCTTTTAGAAAGAGAAGACCAAGATTGTAGAAAAGTTAAAAAATTATTATATAAATGCACAATACTCGTACATAAAAATGTTATCGAAATCGATCGAAAATTAGTGAAGTTATACTCATTTTAAAAGTTTCAGAGAGAGGTGAGACCGATTGTTTATTAAGGCATTATTTATTGCAAATAAACTATTCTAATTAACAAAGAGTAAACATTGGTGTATAGAAAAGGGCATTTAAATTTATTGTAAAAATAATGATAATGAAGATAAATATATTCAGGTAAAGATAGATAATGAAAAGAATAGGATTAATGATAAATGTATGTCCAAGAGAATAGTAATTTTTTATGCTTATGGTGAACGAACGGTGTTGCTAAAGATTGCAAAGTTTTGTATAAAGTTTTCAGGGCCACCAAAAAACCAAATGGAATACGTTAAAATTTCTTTTCATCAGAAAAGTCGTACATCTGATGCGCTCAAAAATCGCCAAGTTTAGGAAAAATAGGACGTCACTCAAACAGAGAAAGTAGCAAGGAAGTATAAAAGCGAAATATATAAGATTAGCAACATCATCCCACTACACGCGCACTTTCTAAAATAATCCTATTTAAAGCATATTTATATTCTGAGTTTGTAGAGTTAATTTTTTATTTAAAATATATTAAAATTATTTGTCAAGAGAAATTATGTGTCAAATTCAACCATATGTTCTCATTCTAAATTTAGTTTTAGACGAATCAATTTGACATTTATGGGTGGACTGATTAATAAGTAGCGCAATAGATCTTTCTGTATCACGATACCTGTCTTTATGATTATTAATTCCATCAGAGCTCTCGTTGCCTAGTGGATAAAAGCAGGCTGTCTCAAAGGAGTAAGTATCAGCTTTCACGCCCAGCAAAAGCGGACATAAAACTACAGCGCACGTGAGGAAGATGAACTACTACTGGCTGACGACAATTGCAACTATCTCTTTGAGATTCAAGTAACTTTGGTTTAGAGCAATATTGGTTTCACGATTCTTTTTGGAAAGACCAATTCTTTAGTTGAAAAAGTTTCTAATAACATTTTCACATAACCAACCCGTAAAAGGCGCGGCGATTTGCCATCCTGGCCGACGTGCTGACGGGACTCAGCACCCCGTCCGGCCCCAGCTTAGCCTCTCTTCCTTACTTCCAAACATTTGTTTCCTCTCTTTTCATACAACCTCTCTCACAACTTTCTCTGGTCAGCCTCTAATTTCACAGGGTAGATGCTGAACTTCTTCTCGGCCAACCGTCCTAGATCGGGGCTGAGGGGGAAGGGGACGATGTTCCCTAACCCCTGAGCTCCGGTCTAGGATGGTTGGTTTTTAACAACCTGCCTTATCCCCACCCATACCTTTCTCACATCCCTTTTCCTCTCGTCTTCAAAATCTATCATTTTTACGCCGTGTCTAAGGTTAAGCCGCCATGCTGATGGACTGCCAGGCCACCAGGCGGGAGGAGTGGTCCCAAATGGCGGCGCCTGGGTCTGCCGGGCTTGTAAGCACCTCTCACAGTGCGGGCTACTGCAAGAGGTGATGTGCGATTGCGTACCGTATAAAAAAGAGGGTCACCATGCCCATGTATGTACAACAAAAAAAAACCCAACCCTAACTTCCCCTGAAACAGCGACGGAGCCGCCCTCGGGCAGCTCCAGCAAAAAAATGGAGGTCTCCCCCCTGTGCTTGCGCAGGGGACCCTCCATATTTCTCTAACCGGAGAGAAGGCTTACTCCTCTCCTTCGCTTACGGGTGCAGGGGACTTCCCCTCACCTCCTTCTTTGGAGGTGCTCTCGGGCGCCTCCCTTTTTCCAGCGGCAGTCCCCTCTTTTCTTTCCAAGGGGACTGCCAAGAAAGCCAGCAGGCAGCCCTTAGCCAGCCACTCCCCATCGAAGCGGCTCGGTAGGGCAAACCTCCTTAGGGGGTAGAGGGGAAGCCAGGCCCCTTCGGTCGCTTCCCTCAAAGGATCTGCTGGCAAGGATATTGAATCTGGCCGGGGTTAAGGCCTGTGCCTCCCCACGAAAGACTAGTGACAATACTGCCAACGGAACCTGCGATGTCTTGGGAGGACATGGCCAACTGGAGGCCTGTGACACACATGGTCCTTGAGGAGCCCCAGCCTCAGACGGTAGGGCCTTCCATGGGGGGGAATCCTGGCTTGGCGCCAAGTACTGAACCCGAATCCTCCCCTATGCAAGGTCCTCCTCAAACGGCTGAGGGCTCCGAGGCAGTACAAGGAGGGGAGGGATCTCCCCCGACAGGTGCCCCCACGACTACCAGGACCTTCTCCATTTCGGAGAGGTACCTGGCTGAGGCCAGTCCATCTGGCATGGGGGCTTCTGCCTGTGGAGGTAAGAAGCGGGTTCATTCCCCGCCCTCCTTTCCTAAAAAGAAGAATAAAAAGACAAGAAAGACAAAGAAGACTTGGGGCTCCTCTCCATCCGCGGGGGCTGCGGGGACGGATGGGTCTGCTGCGACTTTGGTAGGCGAACAAGCAAAGATCAGCACATCCGGCCCGTCTACCCCCCGTGTGCGGAGCCCCTGACTAAGACCAAGAGTGAGCTGGGCGGAACCTCGATGACATCGGGGCCCCTCATTCAGAGGTTACCTGGCGTTTACGAGCCCGCTGGCTTCAAACGCTTCCTCGTTATTCGCTCCACTGATGGCACCATGTTGTCCAAGGGCAACATGATCCATCAGAGGAGAGGATTAGCTATGCAATTGGTAGAGAGCCGAAGGTGACTCGTTTCTCGGATGGGAGCCTTCTGGAGAATGCGGCAAATCCCGCCGAGGCGGCCAAGATTAGTGCTCTTCAGGCACTTCATGGCACCCCAGTGAGTGTGACGCCGCACTCTACCATGAACTTTGTGAAAGGAGTAGTTTATGCGAGGAAACTCGTTGACTACTCCATTTCGGATATCACCCTAGAGCTGGCCGACCATGGGGCGGTCAAGGTCGAACGTGTGATGAGAAAACAGGGAGGGGCCTCGAGACCCACCCGTACACTCTTCGTCACGTTCGACTGTGACAAGCTCCCTGAGTCGGTGCGTGCCGGTTGATACCGCTACCGCGTGAAGGCATTCGTGCCATTGCCGCGGCTGTGCTATTAATGTCACCTCTTCGGCCATACGAATCGCTCATGTAGACGTGCAAAGTCGGGGTCACCCGAAGTCTGTGTAAATTGCCCTAAGGTTGCACACGATAAGTCCAAATCGTGTGCGGCCAAGTGTGTCATTTGTGGAGAGCCGCACACTGCTTCTTCGAAGCAATGTGGTGCATATCTCCTTGAGAAAGAAATCCTGGCCATTCGGGCCCAGGATAGACTCTCATTCCGTGAGGCTAACCACTTGGTCCTGGCGCGCCTGGCTCTGCCTGGGACGTCATATGCCTCAATAGTAAGAAAGGCACCCTCTGCTCCTGGCCCATCCAAGCCAACGAGCACGGTTGTTTCCCCGCCCATTCGGAGCCCTTCTGCGGCTCTGCCCAACCCGGGCACTCCCCTGGTAAAACTGGCGGCAAAAAGAGTTCATACCCAGCCCCGGCTAAAACCAGGGCTCCCACTCTTCCCCCAGTGTGACCGTTTCCCGCAAGGCGAAACGGCCACGCACCTCCACCGAGTCGTTAGACTCACAGGAGGCAACACCCCTGAAGATGGTCGCCAGGCCATATTCAGGGGTTCCTAAAGCTGTCTCCCGAAAGGAGGACAGCAACAAAGGTGCTTCGGCTCCTTCGCCCACGCCCCGAGGTGGAGCGAGTGGCTCGGAGACGGTGGTTCCTCGAAAAGAGGGCCCCCCCGCCTCCGAAGCCGCAACGCCCGCCTAAGGTTTCGAGGCGGAGGGAGGAAAAGACTCGCATGGCGAGCCCGACCTCCCCCAATAAGTCCTCGAAGGCGACAGCGTCTTTAGCGCTTTGTCCAGCGAACAGCGCCTGGAGTTCTGCCCCCGGGAAGCGTACGGCCATTACCGTGAGGGTCTTCAGTTCAAGGAGGGCCCCCGCGTCTCCTTCCAGCTAGGTCTGGAGGGCATATTCCTTTAATGTAATTGCCGTAGACTCCGGGCCAACTGGGAGGAGCTGCGGAGGCTCCTATCGTCCCATTTCCCGTTAGCTATCTTTTTACAGGAGACCATGCTAGGCACGTGCCCCTTGCACACCCTCTCCGGGTATAAGGGTCTTGCGACCCCACCACCACGGGATGGCTGGGGTGGGGGATGCGTAGTTTACACCCGGCATGATGTCTCCGTTCTTCCTTTCTCTTTAGATACCTCCTTTCAGGCAGTGGCTGTGCAGCTGCACCTGGATAGGAAGTATACTATCATTTCTGCGTACATTCCACCGTCAGCTGACTTCGACGCGGCGGACTTCCGACGCGTCGTGGCACGGTTGCCGAGGCCCTATCTCTTGCTTGGAGATCTGAACGGCAGGCATCCTCTCTGGGGAGATTACTCCATAAATGCCAGGGGACAAGTCCTTGCCGATCTGAACGAAGAGCTTGAGATGGGTGACCTAAACGTGGATGAGTTTAAGTATCACTGTCCGAGAACCGATTCAATTTCTTGCCTTGACCTATCTTTGTGCTCTTCGGATGCACAGCATGATTTTGATTGGGGGGTAGTCGATGACCTCCATGGTAGTGATCACTTTTCCATTCAAATATCATTTTCAGGGCAACTGCCGCCTGAGAGACCACCTCGGTGGTGCTTGGCGCGGGCGCGGTGGCCTGCATTTCAGGAAATGACTGAATTTCTATCTCAGTCGAGGAGTTTAGGTCGGTAGATGGGGCCGTTGAGTTCTTCTCCGGCAACCTCATCGCCGTGGGCCTGACTACTATTCCTAGGACGTCTGGCCGTTTTGTACGCTGACCACTCCTATGGTGGTCGGCCGAGTGTAAGACGGCCCTCAAACAGAAGCGTTATGACTATATGCGCTATAAGCGCCGCCCGAGCGATTTCACTGTCGCTGAATTTCGTCGGGCTAAGGCTAGGTTCCGGTATATTTCGAAGCACGCCCGCCGCTCTTCTTGGTGGGCATACGTGTCTTCACTTAACGGGAAGACCCCTTTAGCTGAGGTGTGGAAACGAGTCAAAGGGATTCGGGGCAAGTTCTTGCAGGACCCCTCTCCCGTTCTCCAGGAGAATGGGACCGCAATCTCAGACCCCGCGTCCGTGGCGGAATCCTTAGCGACCGCTTTTTCCTAATTATCTAGCCTTGATGCTGCTCCGCCAGCCTGCAATGCACGTCGTGATGTCGCGGAAGGCCCCCTGGAGAACCCTTCAACGACAAGTTTACTGTGAGTAAGTTGCGTTCCGCTCTCGCTTCTTGCGCGGACACTGCCCATGGTCCGGACGATGTCCCGTACGCCATGCTTCAACACCTGGGTGAGCGAGGCATGGCCTTCCTGTTAGATTTGTTCAACCGGATCTGGGTGGAAGGTCTTCTCCCAGACTCCTGGCGAATCGCTACTGTGCTCGCCTTTCGCAAACCGGGGAGAGATTACTCTACTCCGACCGGTTTCCGCCCAATCTCTCTAAACTCTTGCGTGTGCAAGTTGATGGAGAAATTGGTAAATGTTAGATTAGCCTTTTTCCTGGACAGCGGAGGCCATCTGTCTTCCGCACAGTGCGGCTTCCGCAAGTTCCACTTCACGTCGGATGCTCTGCTTCAACTGGAAAATGCCGTCTGCGAGGCTTTCCTTCGTAGACAGCACTACGCCACGGTGTTTTTCGATCTGGAGAAAGCCTATGATACCGCATGGCGATACGGTATCATGGAGACTCTCCACACGATGGGGGCAAAGGGAAGCCTCCCAATGTTTATATCTGAATTTTTGCGAGATCGTCGATCTTGCGTACGGGTAGGGGGAGCCCTCTCCGGTCCAAAGGAGCAGGAAAAGGGTGTCCCGGAGGGAAGTGTCCTCAGTGTCACACTCTTTGCCCTGAGCATCAACGGCATCACCTCGGTGCTGCCAGAAGATGTTCTCGCTACGCTCTACGTGGATGATCTTTCGATCTCTTTTATAGCGGCCCAGATGCCAACTCTGGAGCGTCGAATCCAACAGGCATTGAACCGCGTCTCTCGCTATGCTGAAGCGCACAGGTGTCGGTTTTCTTTGGCCAAGACTAAGGTGGTGCACTTCTGCCACCATCCACGGCTTCACCCCGACTTAGATTTGTTTCTTAATGGGTTACGCCAGGTCTTGTATTCGACCAACGCCTCACCTGGGAGGCTCATATTCGCAGCCTTAGGGTTTCCTGTACCTGTGCCATTGACATTCTCCGTTCCGTGACGTTCAGCGCTTAGGGCGCTGATACGACTAATGCCCCACTTTTTTATCGATCCTTTGTTTTTTCGAAGCTTGACTACGGATGCGAGTTTTATGTATCCACAGCTCGCGTTTATTGCAGAAGGTGGCTTAATCCACCACACCGGCCTTCGCCTTGTGACCGGTGCCTTCAGCACTTCCCGCATTGAGAGCCTGTTGGTCGATGCTGGGGAGATGCCACTCACTTTGCGCCGCGTGCAGTGCATCACGCGCCTGTACGCGCGAGCCCGGAGCCTCCCTCAGTCGCCAACAGCTCTCACTGCTTCCGCAGCTGATCTCGATGGTGCCTATGCCGCCGAGAGACGCCAGTCATACCCTAAGCCCTTTGGATTGGGGGCCAGAAAACTTCTTCGACAGGTAGATATAGCTCTCGGGGGGACGGTGGCGCCCCTGGTTCTGCCCAGGACGCCACCCTGGAGGGTACCACATTTAGCGATTTGTCGCCACGCCTCTGCTCCCAAAGCTTGTACTGCGCCGGGAGTATTGTGTTCGACTTTTTTGGAGCACACCTTGTGTCACGCTGGAACCGTGCCAGTGTATACGGATGGCTCCAAGTCCCAAGAGGGGGTCGGCTTCCACGCCGTATCCCCTCTGTTTGAAGTCAGCGGGGCTCTACCAGGTGCTGCGTCTGTCTTCACGGCCAAGCTCGTGGCAATACACCACTCGGTACGGGAGATTACGCGACGTGCCTGGTTCGGAGACCGGATTGTGATCTATAGCGACTCACAAAGCGCCCTGAGTGCTTTCGGGGCATTGGAATCTCCGCATCCCCTGGTTCGCGATATCCGTGACGCCACGGTTTTGGCGAGCCGGGCAGATGTCGAGATTATCTTCTGCTGGGTTCCTGGACATGTAGGAATTGCGGGGAACAAGCGCGCCGATGAGGGCGCCAAAGAGTCCGCAAGGACTCTGCGACCGGACCAGCGTTTCGCTCTTCCTCACACCGACTACATGGCAGAAATACAGGCAGCTCTCCGGACTGCTTGGCAAAGAAGATGGGAGACGGTCAAAGGGAACTTAAAGTTGCGTGCCATTGCGCCGCGACTGTTCCCCTGGACCTATCCCCCAATTCCGCGGCGGCTTTAGGTTGCATTCTGTCGTCTCCGAATCTGGCACACTCGTGTGACGCATCGCTATTTTGTTGAGCACTCTCCTGCGCCCTATTGCCCTATTCGGCACATTCATGTCGAATGTCCCAGTCTGGGTGATCTCCGCGCACGATGCCTGTCCCGGTACCAAGATCGGTGAATGGCTACCACCTGTCCCTTGTACTCGGGACGAGTGCGTGCACATCGACTGGTGGACTTGTTGACTTTTTGGGGGAGGCTGGCCTTTTCCCTTTCATTTAACCAGGTTTAATTGTTGCTTTTGTTATTGTTTTGTTATTGTTATTTATTGTTATTTTTTTTTATTGTTGTTTGCTGTTCAATTTTTTAAATTAGCCCCGACATAGGCTGTTTGTTTAAGGCGACTTATGCCTTAGTCGGCAGTCGCCAGATAGCCCCTTAAATAATAATAAAAAAAAAATCGAGTTATGAAGTAACATATACAGACATAATAAGAATCGACTTGGGGTAAACAATTTGTTGCATTAATAATGCTACACGCTTACATGTCTTTGAGTTCATATATATATATATATATATATATATATATATAGTAAGTTCTTCAGCGTAACCACGCCAGTTTGTGTCTTTGTAGCTTTTTTTCAACGTATATTTTACCTGTATCGGATCCATCGAGATAGTCATTATGACCATCTCATGGTCGCTGGTGGAGGGCGGCCATTTTTCTATTAGGTAATTTGAATTGAATACAGGCGACACTAGAACAATATCATGTTTGGTTGCCCTTCTTCGTCCAAAGTATGTTGGGAAATCTGGTGCCACTCTCTCTACAACGCCTCTTTCGATTAATGTGTTTAGGCCGCCGGCTGGACTTTACCTCCAGAGGCGGAGAACCCTTCAATGACAAGTTTACGATGTCCCGTACGCCATGTTTTGACACCTAGGTGAGCAAGGCATGGCCTTTCTCTTAGGTTTGTTCAACAGGATCTGGGTGAAAGGTCTTCTCCCAGACTCCTGGCGAATCGCTACTGTGCTCGCCTTTCGCAAACCGGGGAGAGATTACTCTACTCCGACCGGTTTCCGCCCAATCTCTCTAAACTTTTGCGTGTGCAAGTTGATGGAGAAATTGGTAAATGTTAGACTAGCCTTTTTCCTGGACAGAGAAGGCCATCTGTCTTCCGCACAGTGCGGCTTCCGCAAGTTCCACTCCACGTCGGATGCTCTGCTCCGACTGGAAAATGCCGTCTGCGAGGCTTTCCTTCGTAGACAGCACTACGCCACAGTGTTTTTAGACCTGGAGAAAGCCTATTATACCGCATGGCGATACGGTATCATGGAGACTCTCCACACGATGGGGGCGAGGGGACGCCTCCCAATGTTTATATCTGAATTTTTGCGAGATCGTCGATTCCGCGTACGGGTGGGGGGGAGGCCTCTTCGGTCCAAAAGAGCAGGAAGAGGGTGTCCCGCAGTGAAGTGTCCTCAGTGTCACACTCTTTGCCCTGAGCATCAACGGCATCACCTGGGTGCTGCCGGAAGATGTTCTCGCTACGCTCTACGTGGACGACCTTTCGATCTCTTTTGGCGCGGCCCAGATGCCAACTCTAGGGCGTCGACTCCAACAGGCATTGAACTGCGTCTCTCGCTATGCTGAAGCGCACAGGTTTCAGTTTTATTTGGCCAAGACTAAGGTCGGGCACTTCTGCCGCCATCCACGGCTTCACCCCAACCCAGATTTGTTCCTCAATGGGTTACGCCTGGTCTTGTATTCGACCGACGCCTCACTTGGTAGGCTCAAATTCGCAGCCTCAGGGTCTCCTGTACCTGCGCCATTGACATTCTCCGTTCCGTGACGTTTAGCGCTTAGGGCGCTGATAGGAATACTGCCCTAATTTTTTATTGATCCTTTGTTCGTTCGAAGCTCAACTACGGATGCGAGTTTTATGCATCCACAGCCGAGCGTTTATTGCAGAGGTGGATTCGATCCACCACACCGGCCTTCGCCTTGCGACCGATGCCTTCCGCACTTCCCCCATTGTGAGCCTGTTGGTTGATTCTGGAGAGATGCAACTCGCTCTGCGCCGCGTGCAGTGCATCACACGCCGGTACACGTGAGCTCGGCGCCTCCTTCAGACGCCAACAGCTCTCACTGCTTCCGCAGCTGATCTTTATGGTGCCTATGCCACCGAGAGACGCCAGTCATACCCTAAGTCCTTTGGGTTGGGGGCCAGAAAACTCCTTCGAGAGCTAGATATAGCTCTCGGGCCGGTGGCGCCCCTGGTTCTGCCCAGGACGCCATCCTGGACCCTGGAGGGTACCACATTTGGCTATTTGTCGCCACGCCTCTGCTCCCAAAGCTTGTACTGCACCAAGAGTATTGCGTTCGACCTTTTTGGAGCACACATCGTGTCACGCTGGTACCGTGCCAGTGTATACGGATGGCTCCAAATCCCAAGAGGGGGTCGGCTTCCACGCCGTATCCCCTCTGTTTGAAATAAGCGGGGCTCTACTAGGTGCTGCGTCTGTCTTCACGGCCGAGCTGGTGGCAATACACCACTCGGTACGGAAGATTACGCGACGTGCCTGGTTCGGAGACCGGATTGTGATCTATAGCGACTCACAAAGCGCCCTGAGTGCTCTCGGGGCATTGGAATCTCCGCATCCTATGGTTCGCCAAATCCGTGACGCCACGGTTTTGGCGAGCCGGGCAGATGTCGAGATTATCTTCTGCTGGGTTCCTGGACATGTAGGAATTGCGGGGAATGAGCGCGCCGATGAGGACGCCAAAGAGTTCACTAGGACTCGGCGACCGGACCAGCGTTTCGCTCTTCCTCACACCGACTACATGGCAGGAATACGGGCAGCTCCTTGGACTACTTGGCAAAGAAGATGGGAGACGGTCGAAGGGAACTTAAAGTTGCGTGCCATTGCGCCACGACTGTTCCCATGGACCTATCCCCCAATGCCGCGGCGGCTTCAGGTTGCATTCTGTCGTCTCCGAATCTGGCACACTCGTGTGACGCATCGCTGTTTGATGGAGCGCTCGCCTGCGCCCTATTCGGCACATTTTGGTCGAATGTCCCAGTCTGGGTGATCTTCTCGCACGACACCTGTCCTGGTACCGGATGGGCGGGGGTCTCTACCGCCTGTCCCTTGTACTCGGGATGAGTGCGTGCACATCGACTGGTGGACTTATTGACTTTTGGGGGGAGGCCGGCCTTCTCCCTATTATTTAAGCAGGGTTTGTTTTTTTTTTGCTTTTTTTTTTCTCTCTAGGTTGCACGCTCCGGCGCCGGGGGACCTCCCCCGAGGCAGGAGCTTGCTTTCTTTCCCCCATTTGGGGTGGTTTTTTTTTCGTTTAATTTTTTTTTAAAGTAGCCTAGAACTAGGCCCTTATTAATACGACGACTAATGCCCATGTAGGCAGTCGCCAGATGAGCTCCTAAAAAAAAAAAAAATTGACCGAGTAAGGAATGGGAAGAGATGAATACATGATCCCGTTATGAAGCAGCACTGCTTTGAGGCTCGTGAACGAGCTGTTAATGAAGAGGAGCCACTCTTCAGGCTTACAGGTGATTCCGATTGCATTAAACAGACCGATAACATTGCGACAAAAACAAAGCTCATCTTGAATTGTAAAAAAGCTTGGAAAATACTGGTAACGCTTTCTCTAACCTGATATTTTCATAATCTCATCTAGCAAATCCCACTACTTGAGTCTGGAAATTCTTAAAACATATGAAAATTCTAGAAAGTTCTAAAAATGTTTACATTTTAATTTTCACCAAATTAGTGCTTGATCTAAGGGAAATAATAGTTATTACTACTGTTTCTATAAATTCAGTATATCATGTTTATACCATAACTGAAAAAACATAACGCTTCAAACTTTTATATATTTTTAATATTAGCATCAAAATAATGTTATTTACCATAAATGGGGTAATTTAAAAGTTCTAGACACGAAAGCAAAGTTTTAGGATTAAAATTTACTCTTTTTATATAATAGAGCGACAACAAAATTGGGAAATAACACTTTTAGCCCAAGAAAAATACCAAAACGAAATTCTGTTACACAGTGTAGTTAATAATAATTCATAATATTTCTAGAATATATTTCAAATGCATTTTTAAAATTTAAATTTAAATTAATAGTTTAACGGTTAAAATCCTAAAGTGTGTGTTAAATCTTATTAAATATTTGTTTATATTCATACTTTCTGTGCTACAAGAATCACACAGATATGAATCTATCATTGACTTATGGGTCACACAGTACGTTTGTGACGTTAGATAAATGTGATCCGCATGTTCTGAAATTGTTCAATGCCATAATTGACAGAAAGAGAAGAGAGAAATAGAGTATGGGAGAGATTATGACGACGATTGAGTATGAAAGAGAATATGAGAGAAATAGTATAAAAAAGAGAGTATTAGAGAAATAGTATGAGAGAGAGAGAGAGTTTAGGAAAATAATATGAAAGAGAGAGTTTATGATAGAGATATAAAGTGAGAAATTATGAGACAAATAGTGAGAGAAATAGTATGGGAGAGAATAAATGAAAAATCATAGGAAATAGAGAGTTTGTGAGAGAGATTAAATGAAAAAACATGAGACGTATAGAGAGAGAGAATAAGTGATAGAATATGCGACAGAGAAAGCGAGTATGAGAGAGAGAGAGAGGGAGAGAGAGAAAATATTAGAGTTTTTATGAGGAGAGCGTATAAGAGAGAAAGAGAGAGAGAAAGTATTAGAGTTATTATGAGGAGAGCGTATAAGAGAGAAAGAGAGAGAGAGCATGAAGTCACAAGGAGTCACAAGGAATAGTAGTACCTCAAAGGGCATTGTTGACCATACCGTGGAGGTACTACTTTGGGAAGGTCCTAACCTATAGCCTAAGAGAAAGTATAGCATAGATGAAGGCTCTCTCCGCCCAACTCTCTCACCCGCATTTACGAGCTGAAACGATACCTGAATGTGCTGAAAAAAAGAACACAAACAGGAATTTTTTATAAAAAGTTGAAACCTATCTACTTTACTTTAATGTATTTGGTGAATTGACAAAAGTACATTTTCCTACCTCATTTTAGCATACTGAATTCAAATCTGAAATCAGATTCTCTCTAAATGTTACAGATTTTTCGTAATATCAATAACTAATATTATACAATGATTTTGATTTTATTACGCGTCATCATGCTCTGAAGTAATTTTGAATCATCCTTTTGTGTTATTTATAGTGAAGCAGATTTTTTTGCGCAAACATTTTATTACATATGAGAAGAAACTTGAATTACACATCAGGATTACAAATACTGCAATCAAATAGATGCTAATTTACTAATGACCATACATCAGGCTGAAGCACCTCTTCTTGATTTCAATCCAGCAAAAATTTGTAACTCTTTCTCTTGTAAGTCTTCTCTGGCTGATCTCTTCTAATCGTCCAGCAGTAGTCCGCCATCATGTGTCTATCCCAGTGACCTTGGTAGCGCTCTTCCATCGTCATCAAATCCTGATGTAAGCGTTACCCTTGTTCGTCGCTGACGGCTCCCAGATTCTCTGGGAATCGGTCGAGGTGACTATTTAGGAAAAGTACCTTCACACTCATGTTGCATCCCAGATCACGATATGCTAAAAGCATATTAGTAACCAGATCCTCGTAGTTATGCACTTTTTTGTTTCCCAAGAAGTTACGAACAACGGCAGAATATGAGAGCCAGGCTGCCTTCTATTTTTCATTCATGGTGTTCACGAATCTAGAATCACTCAGAAGTCTTCGGATTTGGGGACCATCAAATACTCCTGCTTTTATTTTTTCGTATGACAAAGCAGGAAACGCCGATATTATGTATTGAAAACAATCATTGTCAGTGTTCAACGCCTTGAGCTTCATCATGCTTCATCAACCCCAGTTAGAAATGAAGTGGAAGGAAAACGATCTTCTCTCGACTTACGATTGGCTCATTAACAATGTTTGGCATTCCGGCTTCCAAAGTTTTCCGAACTGGCCAATCTTTTGGGGACCAGTATTTGTCACGGATCAACTGTCCCACATACAAATATAGCATGGAAACTTTGTATATCCCTTCTGCTGGGCAAGGAAGAAGTTGACCATCTTAAGGTCTACACATATGATCCAATTGTGTTGATGGTACTTAAGAAAATCCATGACCATTCTTATCTCATCGTGAGTTTCTCGCAGATGGACAAAGTGACCAGACGAACTGCCCCAAAGTCATTGCCATTATACAAAAGGACACACTTGAGGCTACGCTTGGAGCTATCCAAAAACAGTCTCCACTTAACAGGGCTATAGGTGCCAAGTCCCAACTCAATAAACAGACCAAGAACATCGTGGCAGTATACAAATTGTTTGTTCTCAGAGAAATACTTAACAAATGTACTATCCCTTGTTCGGTAATAAGATACCCATACCGACCTGTCAAGCATATGTCTTTCACTTAACCTGAAGGCTAACAGTTCTGCAGCTTTCTTGGAGAGCGCCAAATCACGTGTAAAGTCATTCAAATCTTCTTGATTGAAACAGTGAGAAGCTAATAACTGTTTAGCATCTGATGATGAATCGGCAGACTCTGAATCCATTCCGTGGACTTCCATATCAGGTACATCATTTTCATTCTCGAAAGAAGCATATCCACTGAAAAGCGGAACTGGTAAAGACTCAGAATGAGGTACTGGCCGGACCACCGAGGGAATGTTGGGGTAGTCGATCTTGTGCCGATTTTTCTTGCCACTCCCTTTAGTATTCACCAGACAGAAATAACAGTCCGATACAGATTCTTTGGCTCTCGCCACACCATGGGAATTTTAAAAGGAAGACCATTTCTCTTTCCTTTCGTCCACTCACGAAGATGTTCCGTACAACTATGACAAACAGCAAGAGGAACATCAAATTATGCCTTATTAGTGCTGATCACAAAGCTTGATATATTGCGCCTTTGACAAACTAGCATGTAACAGCCACATATTTAGCAGAAGGTGGCTGGATCATTAACGCAATTTCCTCTTGACAAAGCCATCACTCAAACCTGAGACTAGAAAAAAGAAACAATAATGTCAATATTTGCACAATAACACATATTAATAATTTACTACTATGTACTGTGAAGTATTTGCTTTCTACAACACCCTCTCTGTCCGTCCGGAGGGCAGTTTTCGAGGAAATGAGAAAATAGAAATTACAGAATAACTACACCATGTAGGTAAAAATGGATTATATATTTGAAATCATATGAAAAAAACGAATTAAAATTGGCAAATAAATCTAAGTCACCAGAAAATGTGATTAAAATTGTTCCCCTGGGTATATATACAAAGGTGGTACCATCTAGTTCAGGGTGTGGATTATCTTGTCGAGATTTTAATTGTTCGAATAACGAACTGTTTTCCACTTCTGGCGATAGACGGTTTCACGTTCCACAGATTTTGCACAAGAAAAGTTTCTGCAAATGCTAGTATGGAATTGCGGTAATTAAAGTTTGTAACCGTGGTGACGTGTAGCATTTGCATTCAACGTGAACAGCCTCCTGTCATCTACGTTTTCAATTCCTCGCATTATCTTAAAAGTTTCAATCGGCTGGCTTCTTAACCGACGCGTCTCCAAGGAGAACATCCCCAGTTCTCGTAACCTATGCTAATAAATCTCATGTCTTAGGGAGGGGATCAGTTCTGTGGCTCTGACCTATACCCCTTCCAGCCGTTCAATGTCCTTCCTCAGGGTTGGGGACGAGAATTGTACGGCGTTTTCAAGGTGTGACCGTACTAGAGAGTTGTACAAGGTGAGAACAATCTGCTTATTTTGGATTCGAAAATGCCTCTTTATGTACCCCAACATTCGCTGGGTTCTCTTTTCCACCTGAAGGCACTGCCTGGAGAACTTTAGATCACTGCTGATTAGCACGCCTAAATCTTTCTCAAGGTCAGTGATATCTAGTTTGCCTAGCAAGAAATAGTTTTTCCGAGGGTAAACGTATTCGATGCGCATTACCTTGCACTTGTCAAGGTTAAATGGCATCTGCCACCTTTCTGACTACTCACTTATCCTGAAAAGGATATTTCACAGGAGTTCCACTCCTTCTCGCGAGCTTAAACTACCTCTAGACTTGCTATCGTCGGCGAACTTGGCCATCGAGCATATTAGTCATTCGTCTAACTCATTGATGTAGACGATAAACAATAGAGGCCCAAGCACTGAGCCCTTGGGCACCCTGCTACTGACTTGCGTCCATTGCGAGGCTATTCGGTTGATCTATACTCGGTGCCTCCGTCTCGAAAGCCAGTTTTCTATCTACTTGGCTACATTCCTGGAAAAGCCAAGGGCACGGACTTTATTTATCAACCTATGGTGTGGTACCTTATCGATGGCTTTTTGAAAGTCCAGGTATAAGATCTTCCCAGCTCGACTACGGTCATATTCGCTCAAAATACCGTGAAAGATTTCTAGTAGATTAGTGAAACATGAACGGGTCTTGCGAAATCCGTGCTGAGAATCCAAGATCAGTTTGTGCGACTCTAAGTGTTGCACTATACGGTCTGCGATTATTCGCTCGAGTAGTTTGCCTACGATGGATGTCAGACTAATAGGCCAGTAATTTCCCGGGCATTCGCGGTCCCCCTTCTTATAGATGGGAGTTACGTCTGCTATTCTCCAGTCTTCCGGCACCTCTCCAGTTTTCAAAGATTTGTTAAAAATGGTGGTGAGGTGTGGAGCGACCTGGACCTGGTGACTTATACGAGTTAAGGTTTCCTAGTCTGGCTAATACTTCGTTTCTCTCTAAAACTATTTCGCAAAGGTTTCCACTCTCTTCAAGATTTACTCTCAGCCTTGGAGCTAAACCGTCAACTTCCCTCGTAAACGGAGGCGAAGTAGCCGTTCAACACGTTGGCGATGTCTAGTTCTGACTTCCGTAACACGCCCTTGCCATCTCTTAGCGGTCATATGCTATAGCGAATCGGCTTGCGGCCTTTGACATGCAGGAAGAATTCTTTCAGGGTCTCTTTACAGAGGGAGGCTACCAGAACTTCTTCGCTGCACTTAGCTCTGCGCACCAGTGCTTTAACTTTTCTACGGATTTTCATATATTGAAGAAGCCTTTCTTCATTACGGTTGGCTTTCCAGTTATTTTAGGCAGTTTTCCTGTTCCTTATCATGGCGGCGATGCCTCGATTAAACCATCTCGGTTGGAGAGAAATGCCGCTCCTGCTTCTACTGGGGACAAACGCAGGCTGTAGTGTCATAAAGTTTCCTTAAACGCCAACTATTTGTCCGAAGCTCCTTCTTCTGTTAAGGGCCCAAGCAGAGCTATCGTATCCAGAAAACCCACAAAGTTCGTGCGGAGGTAGTTGTGTTTAAAAATAGCGACGTAAGAGCGTCTCTTACATGGAATGTGGACGAAAAACGTGGCTGTATGGTGATCGCTCCCGCCCAGACATTCTCCCACGCTGAGCCTGGATACCGTGTCGTTCTCGTTGGTAAACACCAAGTCTAACATGTTCTCACCCCTTGTTGGCTCCTCTACCAATTATGTCAGTAAGTTATCCTGAGCGAACTCAATCATTCTTCTCCTTTCCGTTAGCCTTTCCAGTTCCTCACGTCACTCCCACGGCAGTTGAAGTCACTAATGATCAAACTCGTGCGACTATTTATCAGGTCGGTGAGCTTTGCGTACAGGCTTGAGTCTAACCCTTCTGAGTGTATGGCGGCCTGTAAACCACCAATACTCGATAAAAGGATTTAGTACAATCTATGTCTAGCCCTAAAATCTGGTGACCAGATCTCACATTGCATTTGACAGTGGGAAAAGAGTTCAGGAACATTGTATAACCGGGGGATCGCAAACTCTCCCTCTAAATCTCGCTTGTCAGTATGGATCCACGTTTCTACGATCGCCACGATATCTATTCGGTTATCGGAAGCCAATACAGCCACAAGTTGGTCACACTTGTTCCTTATCGACCTTGCCTTAAAAATAAAACCTTTAGGGAACGCTGGCTGGTCTGCACGTTCCCTCCGCTAACGCGTTTCCCGACGACTCGGATGGAATGTTGTTCTCAGAAAGGGACGTATTATCATGAGCTTTCTCCTTCTAGCCTGGATCTACTTCACCTGGTACCGGTTCTTCGTCACCGGCAGCGTTTCCATTATTCTCGGGTTGCGGTGCAGCAAGGCCTCTTGCAGTAGAATATCCTGCATTGACTTGCTCTCGCGGCTCGTCTTGAATCTCCTGCTCGGTGGTACCCGATGAGTTGCCGCTTGGCTCGTCCCGTGCAACCTTCAACAACCAGAAGGCATTCTTCTCGATTAACTCGGCCAGAAACCTTCTTCTTTAAGCGTTTATGTGGAACCAGTCCTCCTTGTATAGGTCGTCTCGTCCGAATAACAAGTCGACGGGGCCTAAAAACCTAACTCGTCTCAAGAAACAAAGGTGACCTAGACGTTCGTTTATGCCAAGAAGCTTGCTATTTACTTGCGCTCTAGCAAACTTACTGGGTATCATCCTCACGAGCATGGCCTTGCTTGTCTTTGAGAAAAGATCCTTCGCAATCTTTATCGATGTCTGGACTATATGTTCCGTTAGCCCGACTCTATCTACTCTATGGAAAAGGTCGTTTCCAATGACCATTGAGGCTAAATACGGAGCTCCTGGAGAAATTCCGTACATTTCTAACTTCCTCTTGTAGAGCCTCGTTATTCCTCCCAAGAAGACATCTTACTTCCCATCTGTGGCACTTCCTCCCCACCCAGATGGTACTGAAGGCCTAACCGATGCAAGTCTTCCACCACTACGCATTGCGCACTCTCGTCCGACAGAACGGCAAAGCGATTTGAGGTTCTCAAGGGGTCTCCTGTGGCAGGGAAGGTCGTCCTCTGCTTTTTCTTCTTCTTACCACTTTTCTTTTTCCTTCTTACTTCCTGAAACTCTCTTTCGTTCGAGCTCAAACCCCTAACCTCCAGTAAACTCTTCACTGCTGGTGCCGATGTGCTCGTCTCGGTCGGTTCCCTGTTGCTCACTGGTGCTTCCATCGCAGCTACTATCTGCTTTTTCTTCTTTCTTCTTCGTTTTTTTCTTTGAATTGGTCCGAGGATTTACTGAAGCAGCTTCAATGGAAGCACCTGCAGCCCCAGCGTTATCGTTCTCGATATTCTGGTGGCTTGGTTCGAGCTGCGACCAACAAAGGAGTTTCCGCCGTCTCAAGGGTTGCTGTGGATCTACTGACGTCTTTTTCGCAAGCAATCTGTCCGGATTGGGCGGTACTGCTCTCTTGCATCGTGTCTGCGGCATTACTATCCGCCACGACAGTTCCTCTAGTCTCGTTTCCATTTCCTGGAGATGACACGTCTCCTGAGTTTGTCAACTACTTCTTGACATTTGCCCACCTGATTCCTCAGGTTAGTTAATTCTACAATGCAGTTTTCTTCGAATTGACCAAGTTGATTTCTCACGACGGCCAGTTCGCGGTGGTGACGTTCTTCTGCTTTCCTTATCTTCCTCTCCATTACCAATTTTATGTTGCAGAACTTGCAGACGCTCTGACGAGTAATTTTCTTAAAGTTTCCCTCTTTAAAATCTATACACCAACGAATGCCTCCGCACCTAGGAGATTCAGTTTTTAATTGTTGGGTACCAGGCATTTTTCTTTATTTACTTTTGTGCTTTTGTCAGCTGACTAGACGCGCGCTATTATGTTCAAAGCTTGTGGCCACTAAAATGAGAGGAAAAGGTTTAGTGCGGAGTCTCGTGCCGGCCACATCCGCCTACCCAGCAGGTGTTTCCAGCCTCTCCCTAGCAGACCTCCCCATTCGTCTGCCACACTAACCCAAAGGGTTTCCCTATTGGCAGACGGTCTCAAACGTGTCGCAGCTTACATGCCGCAGCCACAAGTGATTTTTCACTGGTTTCTCACCAGATGTGACAGGGGGAGGAAAGACAAGGTCGGGGCGGTACTAGACCGTACCGAGCAGCCAGACTCGTACCGCAGGCATTCAAGGGATATCTTGCCATGACTAGTGACCTAGCCCGAGACCTTTCAGTTAACCTGGCAACCAACTAGGCGGGGAAGTTGTGATCAGTAACAGACTAGCCTAAATTACCAGAAGACGGTCATTGGTGCTTGTCAGGCATTATGTATTAGTGATGGGCTTTTAAGGGCATACTAGCCTCACCACATTATTCCGTCCCCTGTTGGCCTGAGACTCCTCCGTCCCAGTCTCTCACAACCTGGGAGCGTCAAATGGCATTATTTATAGAGGTTCCAAAGTCTCTCTTCTGGTGCATGTCGTAGCCACCAACTCCTTACTTGTTTCTAGCAAAGTGATGATAGATAAGGATAGATGAGAGTTGTTAGTAAGGGTAATATACATATATACAAACACTTATACACATACGCAGATATACCGAAGCATACATTTATACAGGAGACACGATAGCTCCCCTTTTTTTTTAGATATTGAGATGACTTGAGGAAATGTGGGGAAGTTAGAGGAGAGAGAACCACAGAGGACAAAGGAGAGAATAAAGGAGAAACCAAAGATATAGAAAAAAAACAGAGATAAATTTAGATGAGAGAGAAGGAGAGAGAAAAGAGAGGAAAAGAATAAAGCGGGTGATTCATTGAGAGAGACTGAAAGAGATAAATGGCTAGGTGGACAGATATATGGAGATATACATCTTTAATCTATATACACACACATATATATATATATATATATATATATATATATATATATAAACAGTTACAAAACATATATACACATACATAGAAACAGCGAGAAAAAAAGAGAGAGGAGAGGGGTAAGGGGGGAGGACTACAAACAGGCAAAGAAAAAAAACAGAAGCGGGAGACAAGATAAGGAGACATAAGAGAGAGAGAGCGAGAGAGAAAGATAGAGAGAGAAGAAGAGATAATAGAAAAATGACAAAAGACAGAAAAATAAGACAAGGAGAATAAAAGATTAGGAGAAAAATAGGGAACGGGCAAATAGAAAGACAGAAGAGAAAGTAGAAAAGAGATATAGAGAGGGAGCGGGAGTGAGATGGTGATAGATAGATTTATAGATAATTGAGAAACAAGAGAAAAGGAGACGAGAGTAAAAATAAACAAAAATAAAGAAAATTGAGAGTTAGAAAAGAGGAGATGCTGAGAGAGGCAATAAGAGAGAGCGAGTGATTGGGAGAGACGGTAAGAGAGGAATGGATAGACAGACAGATGTATGGAGGTGTACATCTTCCATCTATATACACATACATATAGTAAAGGTTAAAACACGTAGCTAAAAACATATACACACAAAAAGAGGGAAGAAAGAGAGAATGATGGGATAAAAGTGGAGAGAATAAACAGAGAGAAAAAAGGGAGAGCGAGACACAGAAAAGGAGATAAGAGAGAAAGGACAAAAATAAAAATAAGAGGCAGGGTGAAAAAAAGTGAGCGGGAGAGAGAGAGAGAGCTACAAGGAGTTGCAAGGAAAATAAGTA
Organism: Ceratothoa steindachneri; assembly: GCA_963969495.1. NCBI lineage: Eukaryota > Metazoa > Arthropoda > Malacostraca > Isopoda > Cymothoidae > Ceratothoa > Ceratothoa steindachneri. The sequence continues at coordinate 17,615,898 of OZ018320.1, read as the reverse complement.
ACCTAGAAGACCTTACGGTCCATACAAGGAGGCTACTTTTGGTGCAATCCTCGCAGATGTCCGTTGGCAACCTTGAAGATCACTCGCGAGGATCTTAACGGTGATTTCGCAAGACTTTGTCTAGTCTTGACTTGAACTGGTCAACAGATTCACTGTTGACAACTTCCGTCGGAAGTGCGTCCCAACTACCATAGCTACTGTTTGTGAAAAATTTTCCACACAAATCATGGTGGTATTACTTCAGTTCAAGTTTGTAGACGTGATTTCTTGTTCTCCCCTCGCTGAGCTGAAAAATATCCCCGTAGTCCAGTCTGTCGAAGCCTCAAAGTAATTTAAACACTTCAATAGGGTGACCACGTAGTCTCCGGGTCTCCAGCGAGAACATATCTAATTCCCTTAGTCTTTCGAGGGAATCAGTTTGGTTGCCCTGGCTTGGACTCGTTCTAATCTCTCGATGTCATTTCGAAACGGACTCCAAAATTGTACGGCATACTATAGGTGCGGTCGGACGAGAGAGTTGTACAGACACAGTACTATCTCCTTGTTTCGATATCCAAACTGTCACTTTATATATTCTAACATCCTTTGGGCTTTCTTCTCCACCTCAATGCACTGTTTCGAGAACTTGAGTTCACTGGTGATAGTTACACCCAAGTCCTTTTCAGTGTCGGTGGATTCAAGAGCAGTGCCATTAAGGATATAGGGTGATTGGGGATTTCGGTGGCCGATATGCATCACTTTGCATTTGCTCACGTTGAAAGGCATACCAAGCTTGGTATCGTCGGAAAATTTAGAATTCTTGGCAACTATTTTCCCGTCCATGTCGTTGACGTAGATAATGAATAGTAGTGGTCCCAGGACAGAACCTTGAGGCACTCCCCTAGTAACGGGCACCCACTCAGAAGCCTGTCCATTCAGCACCACCCGTTGCCGTCTGCCAGTTCTCTATACAGCCTAATACTCTTCCCTCTATGCACAGCGTTCGCACTTTCCGGAGAAGGCGGCAATGTGGTCCCTTATCAAAGGCTTTCTGAAAGTCTAAGTAGACCACAGCCACCGCCTTGTCCAGATCGTGTTCACTGAAGACGAAGTGAAAGAATTCCACAAGGTTCGTTAGGCATGATCGTTGCCTTCGGAAACCGTGCTGGGAACTCCTCAGTAGCAGGTTTGACTCTAAATGCGACGTTATTCTGTCCACCCTGATACTTAACATGAGTTTCCTGACTATCGAAGTCAGACTGATAAGTCGGTAGTTCGACAGTTGGCTACGGTCTCCTTTCTTGAAGATCAGAGTCAACTCCGCTTCACGCCAGTCTCTAGGAATGCATTCGGTCCGGATTGACAGGATGTAGATTGCGTTCAGGTGTCGTGACACTTCGTTGCGCACTTCTTTCAATACTTTAGGTAGAAACCCATCAAGGCTAGGTGACTTATTCGTCATTAGGTCAGTGATCTTCTTTTCTATTTCTCCTTCGGCGAAGTATATATCCTCCAGCTTTTCATCCGAGTAGGAATCCGTTGGCTGGGGGATGGGACCACACTCTTCAGTAAACACTGAAGAGAAGTATTCGTTGCGGAGGTTAGCATTTTCTGCATCTGAATGCTTTAATGTCCCCTCCTCATTCCTCAAAGGGCCAAAGTCTCGCCACTCGGAGTTCTTCAGACCGCAAAACCGCCCTTATGCTGGACTTCACTCTCTTGGCTAGCCCCCGAGAGAGAGAGGAAAAGAGAGGTAGAGATTGAGATGGTGATAGATAGATAGCTAGATAGATAATTGAAGTAAAATATAAAGGATTTTAAAGACAGTGAAAAAGGAGCAGACAAACAAGAAAGTTGAGAGTCAGAAAAAGGAGAGTGGAGAAAGATAATGAGACTGAGTGATTGGGACAGACAGAGAGAGAGAGAGAGAGAGAAAGAGAGAAATGGCTAGATAGAGTGATATACTCGTATGTAGTTGTACATTTTTCATCTATATACCTATACACATATTCACAGTTACAACACTAATCTACACACATATTCACAAGCATAGAGGGAGAAACATAGAGAGAAAAAAGAGAGAGAAAGAGAGGACAAAAGGGATAGAGATACATAAAAGAGAAAGATAGAGTTAGCGAGAGAGAGAAAAAGCTATAAGACAGAAGGGAAAAGGAGAAATAAAAAAGATGCAGGAAGAAAGAGAAGAGAGGGGAAAGAAAAGAGGCAGTGGGAGTATAAGAAAGACAAATGAATGAGAGATAGAGAGGATAAATAGGTATACACACATAGAGAGAGAACGAGAGCAAGAGTATGAAAGAGAGTATAGGAGAGAGAATATAAGACTATGTGACCAAGATTTGGAGACAGAGAGATAATGAGAGAAAGAATAAAATGGAGAGAAGGAATGAGAGTATGAGACTGATAATGAGAAAAATAGAAAAAGAGAGAGAGAGAGAGAGATAGGAGGAAATTGGGAGAGATAGATAAGGAAAAGGAGAGAGAGAGAGATAGGAGGAAATTGGGAGAGATAGATAAGGAAAGAGAGAGTTACATAGAGTTACATAGATACACAGATCACACGGGCCTTTCGGCCCAGACTAAGGTGATCTGGCCTTAAATCTACTGCCACTTACACATAGAATAGTAGAAGTAAAGGATAGAAAAGTTTTAGGCTCTCCCCACCCTCCACTCCCTCCGGCAAAAGCCGTACATGAAATAATTTTGGAAAAGTACCTTGCTGGTGTAAGAAGACAGTACCTGAAGGAAATTTGCATTGAATAGTAATTAAATGAAATGAATGTGAAAACCGCTTACATACACCTGAAAGAGTTATAGTTTTGTAATATTATTTTATTTTGTAGCTTATGCTAAACAATTCCAATATTTGTTAAGTGTTTGTCTAATCTCATTTTAAATGAATCTATAGTGCTGCTGTCCACTACCTCGTTTGGCAAATTATTCCAATCATCAATAATCGAGTAAGTGAAGAAGTTCTTTATTACATCCATAGTGGCTCTTTTACCCTGAAGTTTTGAATCATGTCCACGGGTGGGACACTCCCTTGTCAGTGTGAACAAGTTATTGGCATTAAAGTTGTTAAATCCTTTAAGTATTTTGAAGCACTCTATAAGCTGCCCCCTTAGTCTTCGTTTTCTGACGGAAAATAGATTGAGTTTTTTTAGCCTCTCGTGGTAAGGTTTGTTACGTACTGACGGGATAAGTTTTGTCGCTCTGTGTTGTACAGCTTCTAATTTATCTATGTCTTTTATTAAGTAAGGGGCCCAGAACTGTACAGCGTATTCGAGATGGGGCCTGACAATACTTTTATATAGTGGCATAATTATCTCCTCGCTTTTATAAGTAAAGTTTCTTTTTAAAAATCCTAGTGCTGTGTTAGCTTTGTTTGCATCAGCTGCGCATTGGTTTGATGTTTTTAAGTTTTCTGTAATAATTACTCCTAAATCTTCAACCTGCGGGGTTGTGTTTATTAAGCCGCCTTGCATTGTATAGGTGTATTTTTTGTTTTTTGTTCCGCACTGAAGGATTTGGCATTTGTCGATATTAAATGGCATTTGCCATTTCTCAGACCATTCGGTAATTTTATTTATATCAGCTTGCAGGCTAGCCCTGTCCTCTTCGCATAATACTGAGTTACCTATTTTCTTGTCATCTGCAAATTTAGATATGATATTATTTATTCCAACGTCTATGTCATTGATGTATATAGTAAATAAAATAGGCCCCAGGACTGATCCCTGGGGAACACCGCTGGTAACAGATACCCAGTCCGATTCCACACCATTTATTATTACTCTCTGCTTCCTGTTTTTTAACCAGCTACTTATCCATCCGTATATATTACCGTTAATTCCTAGCGTACGCACTTTGTTCATGAGTTTCTGATGGGGAATTTTGTCAAATGCCTTTTTGAAATCTAGGTAAATTATATCTAATGATTTAGTATCGTTATATAGGTTGAAAAGGTTATAGTAAAAGTCAATTAGGTTTGTTAAGCACGATCTCTTAGACCTAAAACCATGCTGGCTATCACGTATAAGGTTATTGTTTTCGAGGAATTCTACTAGCTTGTCTCTAATGATCGTTTCGAGCAACTTTCCAACTATTGAGGTTGAGCTAATGGGTCTGTAATTACTGGCCTGGTTTTTACATCCCTTCTTAAAGATAGGTGTGACGTTAGCTTTCCCCAATCATCAGGGACGACCCCATGCTCGAGAGATTTGTTAAAAATGAGAGAGAGAGAGAGAAAGAGAGAGAGAGAGAGAGAGAGAGAGAGAGAGAGAGAGAGAGAGAGAAAGAGAGAGATTTTAAGACTTTTTTACGATGTGAAAAACACTTGACGAATTTACACTAAGAGAGCCACGCTTGCATACATTCACATATATTAAATAACACAAATATGCTTTTACACAGATTCTCCTAAAGTCGCTACAACATTGGTCAAAAACTCTCTTTAAGTGTACAAAGCCCGCGCGGACGTCAGTGAGGGTATAAGGAGAGCTCAATACCTACCACCCCACCACACCACTACGTAACCCATTCTCTCCACTCCTGTCTCCCACCACCCGCCCAGCCTCCTGCTTCTCTGGTTCCCTCTCCCGCCTACTCCACGACCCACCTACCCCCATCCCTCCTTCCAATGTCTCAACTTCAGTCTCTACTTCACCCTCCCTTCCTCCTATTTTCCATACCCTATGTACAGTCCCGCTCCTCCTTCCACTGTCCCCACCCAAGATCCTACTGACGTCTCCTGGACCCACTACCTACTACCCCTATCTTCCTCCCATTGTATCCAGCCCTGTTACTACTGCCCCCTCCTTTTCTTCCACACCCAGGACCATCTAACACACACCAATTAATAGGAAATTTACACAATCAGCCTCCACCAAACCCCAGCCGCCACAGACACATGTGAAGGTAGCCCCCCTCGCGTTCTCTATATCTCTATTTGATTTTATACCCTTTTCTTTTTCCTTTTATTTTGGCAGGGGAAAATTCGCTTTATTTCGTTTCTTTGTGAATTGAATAAAATTTATTTTTTAATTCATTTTATCCCATTTAGATGTGTTAGTCTATGGATACGGTGTAAAATTTGGATTCCGGTTCCGGTTGATTTTTCCGGAATCGAATGGTTAATTTAGGATCAATAAAAATTTAACACAAACCTGAGTGTCGCATGTCAATAAACTTTTTATGATTGATTGGGCAATTTTATGCATCGCTACCATTTCACATGGCAATTGAGCAGCATTGCTCCAGGTTCGGTGTATATTTAAATGTAGGTTGTAAGGATTGTGTCCACAGAATGTTGCAAAGAGTATACACTTTTTTGACCAATCAGTTTTATCCCAGAGGAAAATAAAAAAAGGAAAGTCCACGCACTTTGGTGTTCACATTTCATGGCAAATAGAATGAACAAATGAGAATTTACCTGCTTTAAGTAAAGAATATATACGAGAGGCGGTCAATAAGTTTTCCAATTCGGATATAAGGAAACGAGATATGAGGAAAAGTGTTTTATTATTTTTCAATATAACTACCCTCGACTTCAATGCACTTGCGCCACTTGTCCCTGAGGCTTCGAATTCCCGACAACCAGAAATCTCCCGACTGCTGTTCATTCACTCCTGGACGGCGAGCTGGACACCTTCATCGTCCTCAAATCGGCATCCATCCACGCAGTGCAGACTTGAGCTGGCGTTTTATAAAGTAGTTGCTAGGGGCCAGATCTGGACTCGATGGGGTGGGGGGGCGTGAGCTCCTCGAATCCGCACTCGCGCAGGGCATCTTGTTCAACTCTGGCCTTGTGGACTTTGACTACGTTGAAGTCGATCATGGGGCGTGAGGTTTCTAGGGACCCAACGGGCAGAGACCTTGGTCATGGCCAAATTGTCGCGAGTGGATGAAGTTTATAACACTTCCATGTGAAATTGCAAGTTCTCACTCGATTTCTTCGACCTTCACCCGTCAATTTTCGAGGATCCTCCTCTCCACACGGGCCACATTGTCCTGGTTGGTCACGTCTGACGGGCGTCCTGGACGGGGGTCATCTTCAAGGGACTCACGACCATGGCGGAACTCCCTATTCCAGCGAGCAATGGTTGCATAGGAAGGGGCGGTGTCGGTGTACACTGCAACCATGCGTTCATGGATCTCTTTTGTATTCTTGCCTTCCTTGGTCAAAAATTTGATCACTGCGTGGTGCTCAACGTTGTCCATTGTTGAAAAATTTGTGACTGACGATCTGCGATCATCTACTGCGTCTTAAATAGACGAGGCAGGAGCGTGCGGCTGCAGATCCTGACTTGCCATAACTTGTCGTAACACCTCCACAAACAGCCATACCCCTTCCTCTGTTTTGCCCTACCGATTCGAAAACTTATTGACTGCCCCTCGTATATATAGATATATATATATATATATATATATATATATATATATATATATATATATATATATATTTAAATCATATTTCTGCAACAAACTGACGCACGAGCGTATTAATTCCAAAGAGAAAAATATTAAAAAAATCTAAATAAATAAATAAATATGAAAATATAATTAGCTGATAAATTAGATTTTCACTGAACGCAAATGTAATTATTTTTAAGTTATTTAACTTACATAAGACCCTCGTAATATTAAAATCCCCTTTGCTTAGGCCTTTCATGATGTAACTATAGATTCTATCTAATTCTTCCTGCGTGCTAGCAGATGTCGATGCGTACACTTGAACAATCTTTTGGGTGAATTTTAGCGTGGGGCGATTTTCCACTTCTTTCGAATCTCTTTGATGGGTAGTGCGGAAAAAGAGGCTGATTGGTGAGAAAAAAATTGTGTTAAAACCGTTTTGCTCTACGACCATACTTTTAGCTTGCGCATCGAGCTTGGAAATAGAAAAAATACATTAAAAGTAGCCAAAATATATGTAATACTCCTAAAACTTATATGCGATAAATTTATTTGCGGGTAGTATTAATAATAATGATTTATGTTTATATTTTATGTATGCAAAAGCTTTGAATTGAATAACTATGCCACATTTTCAACTAAAACTGCAACAATTGCCAAAAATTAAATATTAGTTGAAAAGATTTGGGGGTAATTCATCAATAATGATTTGGGCAAAATGTTAATCAATGAAACCATTCTTTAATCAAAATATAAAAGTGGAGAAAAGATAAATAAAGAATGAGACATAAAAACAGCGTGATGTTCTAATGATTTCTGGATTAAGTGAATATAGTCCTATATACGCTCCTTATATGATGCTTCCTCTGGGGTCTAAAATAAATATGTGTTTATTAAATAAATGCTGCGAAATCTTTTACCCTTTCTCGCTTTGCATGTATGTAGTTCTGATCCACCAAACACAGGTAAAATATGTATTCTGCACCATGGAATCCTCGATTTAGGATATGCGAGTTTGGTAATATAAATGAATAATGAACTGAAAGAATTACAATGTAATACACAAAATTGCGCGTGAAAAATAGGACGACATTTCGCTCTACTTCATTTTAGGCAATGATTTATATCTGGTAGAAAATACTCGTAGAATTTGTTTTACACCTTTAAGCAAAGAGAGACAATATACCGACTTAGCAAGCAAGGAGAAGACGTGATTTTGGTTGAAAATGTGTTCTAAGGGTGGACGTACTATGAGCAGCTTTCGAGGATGATTAAATGCAGTTATTAAAATAAAAAAAATTTATATCTCTTGAGACTCAACAAATCCTGGAGGAAAAAAATTCTGAATTGAGTAATGGAAATAAAGTTTCCATGTAGCGAAACTTATGAATTACCATGTATTAACATAGAACATTTGGTGAAACTTCAGAAAAGCTACGCTGTGTTTTTTGTAGTAAAAACACTACTAATGGTGTTTTTAGGGATTCTAGTCGTCATTTACGGCTTAGGTTAGGCGCGGAAAGCACTTATTTTTAAGATACTAGCACTTTTAGTTCGACTCTATTTGCAGTTATACTCTCTTAAAAATAACTGCTTCCACGCGGAGACCTAGCCGTAAATGACTAAAATGCCTAAAAAAATCATTAGTACTGTTTTTACGTACTTGCTATTTATTTATAGATTATTCGTATATACGTTTGTTTACTGGAAGCCATTATCGGCCGGCGCTATGGGTTGTCATTATGGGGGACGGAGCACTCCATAATGGTGCCTCAGGAACAATTAGTACAACGAAAACTTATCTAATCTAAAATATTTAGTAGTATTAAAAAATTGAAAGTCTAGCATTATTTTCGGTTTGAATCCAAAGACAAAACAAACTTACTATTTAGTGATCGGGATATTATAATCAAGCCGCACCTGTCGCAACGATTCGCTTTCAAAATGAGGCTATAATTTGAACAAATGTCTATTAAATTTACCGAGTAATTATGAAATGTCAAATTAAAGATTAAAAATTTAAATACGCAAACACAAAGAGTTTGTCACGAAAATCGAAAGCGGCGCTGTTATAAATAATTGTATCAAGAGTGGCTTGCCAATCTGTGAATTAAATGTTGCCAGTGTGTGAAAATAAAGTTTTTTTCACATTAAGAGAAGACGAGAATGGCTTATTTCAATGGCAATTTTAATACCATGAAGGTGTAGTATCTCAAAAATGTGTACTTTCGGCGCTAAACCGAAACCATATATGACGACTGGAATGCTGAAAAAGCCCATTAGTACTTTTCTACACTAAAAATAAGGCGTAGGTTTTCTAAGGTTTGACCGAACATTTTTAAGTGACGCAAGGTGACGGATATTTAGTATAATCTCGAAATACAGAACTCTGCTTCATGAAGAGTCTAAATATTAGACAGCCAACTGCCCCAGATTGAGTAAAGGAAATAAAAGAGTATTCAAACAGAATTATATTTGTTTTGGGATTTTTTGACAGCATTTAACTACTAGAGTAAATTATATTCATAAAACAGAGTGATTGGCTTGGGAATAAACGAGTCCAATCCAAAACTAATGTAATTTGTATAGTCAACATTCGAATTAGTTTATAATAGGTGTTAATTTTATAAACCCATTAATTAAAGTTTAATGTTACAAATTAACAGTTTAAACTCAACGTTTGGCGCAATTTTTATGGGTAGGAATCACGGTATAGTTATTTTTAATTGTTTTTTATTTTATTGTTAAATTACATTGCATAAGCTCTCCATGGACGCTCAGGAAAATGAGTGTGCGATCCTTTCGGTATCCTGATGGGATTCTAATATACTGAAGCTAATGAAGTTCAAGCTGGTATTCAACCGGCATAAATGTAATAAAATGGCTTAGAATAACAGTTTTGCTGCGCATAAACATTTGTAAATCAGATGTTTTAGTTTTTTTCTAATTATCAATAATTTTATTTTAAAATTAAATTGCATAACGGTCTGACGCCTCTGCAATCATATTATAGAATCTTCAATTGACATAAAATTGGCTAAATTCTAATCTGAATGTTTCGTATCGATGTAATTTTGCGAGAGGGATTAAATCTCTATTTCTGCTTTGTAGTTAATCAATCACTTAGCAATTAATATTGTTACTTTCATTGATTTACGAGAAACAATTCTTTGGTGATGCACTAATCTTAACACTTAGTAGTTATGTAGTATGCAACAATCCTAAACTAACATCTAACCATGATGCAAAATTGCATGCATTTAATGCCACCCAAATGTGTGCCATACTTAATACATTAGGAGTATGTTACTGTTTTCTTTCATATTTGGAGAGCCACCTTATCTAAGTCTTATGTAGGTCATTAAGCCTAATCAATCTCCCCCACATAGTGAGCGCACTTACGATTTTACTTTCTATTTTACATTAAAGTTCATGTTGGTATCTTTGGGCGGCTAATTTGGGGGTAATAATTTCCTTAAAGATTAATACTACCTTTCAGTTACAAATATATTTGGTGGTAACTTGCTTTTTTATTGATTTTTTAAGGTATCTAACATATTTATGGTTATTTCATCTCTTATTCTTTTATCTTATTTAGTTTTCACTGAGTTTAATCTTCTTTTAATTGTTTCCTGTTAGAAAAACTGATCACAAACTTTTTTTTAAGTTTTAAATGATGTTGAATTTATTTAGATAAACATACCAAAATTTAATCAAACGAAACACCTTAAACTAAATCACCAAAAGACATTCAAACAAAAAATATATAAATCTAGCAATTATCAACGGAACGAAAAATTGGGCAGAAATATTTAGCAAACCAATTTGCATATATATGAATTAATAGGATTGATGAATACCATTATTGTGGGGAATATTTTTACGGTAAATTTCTCATTCAAAATCACAAACTAATTCCCTTTTCGTTTACCGACTCAAAAATAAAGAGATTTCTTTCAACCATTCTGCTAATAGTTTGCTGAGTAAAGGAAGGTTTGTTTAGATGATTTCAGGACAATATCCTATTCAGATTTGGAATCATTAATGTACACTATCACGGACCCAGCGAGACACGACGTGCGTTCCAAGAAATTAGAATGCAGTACTCCCAGTGTGTCGAGGGACGAAGGCGTGTGGCCAAAAAATGTCTAAAGGCACACACTACTCCTGTACGTCAAACAGCCACTATAGGCGATGCACTCGAGTACAATTGATTAGGGGAGTAAAACTTAGAGTGCGATATTATAGGTTGGCTCTTTAAAAGGGAAAAATAAACTTTAATACAATTAATAGGAACAAGGGCACAGATAAATATGGAAATCTAAATAATAATCAGTACGACAAAATAATATTATGACGGGCAAAAATTGAGGAAACTAGGTCCGGAAAAATATATAAGTGATCCAATAAGTTGGATTGAATGAAAGATATAGCAAGTCTATTGGTGTTACACCAAATAGGGAAATTCTTCTTAGGACTGGAAACGAAGAGGTGGGACTTACGAGGAAATGACTCCTAGCTACTTCTGGAGGATGTACTGGGGATGTAGAAGATCAATGACCAGGTTTTCGTCAATGGTCTCTCGATGCGAAGGCGTCCAGAGAGACCCCGAAAGAGGTTGAGATTACTTCGGCTCCAGGGAGAAGTAATCACGAAATCGAGTTTCGTCTGCGGAGGGTAGCAGGTCTCAACCAATGTAGTGAGACGAGAGAGACCCAGGACAATCTTCCGGGCTATAAACTGGTTTCCGTAATCTTCCTCTGATCAGGGCGGAGTACACAAAGATGATCTGCTGACGAGATCACAAGGGCGAGGGGACCACTTTGCGGGAGACATATACTAGGGTCTGGACGTCAAGAAGCTCGGGTTCTCTCTATCGGCTGAGGATTTGCAGACATCACCTTAAATAGAAGCCACAGCCATGGTTTGGAGAGGGCTTCGCGCACGATTGCCTCCAAAAGGGATATCAGAGGCAGCTTATGCAAACATAACCCTTGATAATCTTGGATATCAACGAGACGAAGGGAATTAAGCGAGATTTCCAAGGGATATAAAACGCGGCTCAAGCAAACATGAACCTTGATTATCTTAGGCATTGAAGAGGAGAACGAGAAATGAAAGCGATTTCTTCTACCCCAAGAGGTGGAGGATTAACAGTCCGCCCTCTTGAAGTGGGACAACGTTATCAAACTGGAAGGGGTGGGGGAGACGGCGATAAAGCACCCCAAGTTAAACACAGCTGCTTTAATTTGTCTCGACCAGGGAAATTCTGTGAGAAAACGGCGTATTGGGTTTCATACTTTCACACAGTGGTATCAAAGCTTTCTTTAGGACCCTCTAAAGTTGCATTATGGGCAGAAACAGATGTGTTACCTGCTGAAAGCTACCTTGAGATCTCGGAGGCATTTACTTGCCTTAAGCCTGAAAGGCTTTGGATATGATTAGTGTGTCACGGCGGCTTAACCACCTTCGAGATTATCGCAGGAGAGACCTAAAAATAGTGGTATATAACATATTCACTTCTGAGTGTATGGTCTACAAAGAAACTTATCCTAAGTTAAGTATTGTTAAATCAGGTTTGTGGGGAAATCGATATCACACGATAAAACCAGATGCCATGTTCGGTTACCCTAGCGTGAAGAAGCTACGCTGCGTGTAGACCGATACTTTATCCCCCTCCCCACCTCTCCTTTTGACCCGCTGGCAACCAGCGTCGATATTCATTGCCAAGAAAGTCAGAATCAACATATTTCGTAGCCCGTTTGCATAAACAAGCGAGGGTAGGAGAGCCGTTAGAATAAAAATGTATGTAGAGGCTAGCGGTTCCCTCTAAGAGTTAAGATCTAGTTTCGCCAAATAGACGAAATTACAGGAGCTGGGACGAAAACCAGAAGATGCCTTTAGGGCTGAAAAGTGATGCTTTAGAAGAGAGGCTTAAACATAGGCACTCACCCCCACCCGTTTTCCCTATTCTCAGGAGCTAGGGGAGGTTGAACCAAGCGGGAGTTAAGAGGAAATTCATCCCAAGGCTGTTGCTGTTGGTTACATCGAAGAGTAGACCATCGGTATAGAGAAATACTCTCATACACCTTTCGTCAGAGAAACCTCCTATCTCAGTTTTCTCATAAAACCAGAGATATCTCTCATCATTAAGGAATACCCAAAGTGAAGTCCCCCTCGTAAAAGGATTCACCTTTTGGTCATCTCTCATCATCGAGAAGCACCACAAGAGTAACCCGAAGACTGGAATAAGTATACCTCCACGGTCCCGTTCCTTAAATCGTCAGATTAGAATACCATGCCAAGCGCCATCCTTCCCCTCACCTCGAGAACCACTAAGCGTCCTAGTTGGTGACAACATTTGTCGCTCCAAGCCTCCTTACCTTCATCGAAGTTTAACGTATCCAGACGATCAGCTGGGTGTCTGATTTCACAAACCATCGCCGAACCGCGAAGCCCTCCCCACCGCCATAAGATTCACGGTCAAGGTCGTTGATCGTCCGACGTCGCTTATTTTTAAAGGTAGAAATATTGCTATTTAATTAACTGTGTCAATTAATGTTAATACTAAAGTGAACTTGGGTGTTAACCATCGCGTAATATTAATTTTTAAAGTAGAAATTTTCATTTAGATCCTCTTATTATACTCATTGTAGATTTAAAGTTTTTTTTTTAATATTTCATTTTTTGCTGTAATTAAAAGTATATTTTTGTTCGAGTTGTTTAACTAAATCCTCGAAACACTGCACATGGCAATATATACCCTCTCTGATTAAAAAATGAATGCAAAAGTTTAAATAAAGTAGAATTATAGCACTCTTAGAGAAAAAAGGAACAAAGTTATTTACGAACTGAAAAAACATACGTACATACTCGGCCTTACACCACGACAAGGGTCTCTTGTAGACCGTTCATTAAAGAGTGTTTAGGATATTCTCTACCAAAAACCAAGGTAGAAGATAGCGATTGATTAGGTTGGGATGTTCAAATGACAACGCGATGGGTGACATGTTCAAGTGATTCCCGAAAAATTTCCATTATCTTTTATAACTAAGTTGCAATAGTGTAATATTAATCTTTGAATAGCAAAAAAGAGCATAGGGTGGTCTTCATTTCTCTTTTTATCAGTAAGAAATCTAATAAAAGAAGTCTAATAAAATTGGCGCACGGCAATGGTAACCTTTATGTGAAACGGAAGACTATGAGGAAAATTCCTTTGATCTTTACAGAAACTCAACTTTCAAGAATATCACACCTAAAAGGAATAATCATCTTTTGGCCAAGGAGTGTGTTTTGGTTTTAGGAAAACTAAATAAGGTTTTATTTAGGATGAGAAAATTCTCTTAAAAAGATGACAAATAATAGTATAATAATTTTGGTCGCACGTCGCATTATTGAACTCTTACAAAGGCCTCAATGTTACAGTGAATACTTATGAATTAAAATATTAACTACAACTCTAGTATGAAGTTGTGCCGTGTAAAAGATATATGCTCAATTGTATTGCATATTTTTCTCTTTACCTTTTAAGTGGATGCCTTTCCTTTTTTACTTTTGTGCTCTAGTGATAACGACCGCGCTTCTCACGAGTGAGTTCATAGTTCGAATCCCAGAGGAGGCTGATTCATTTATTGTCTACTATTTTCATATCTAATGATGAGATCCGGTTGCTCATTTTATTTTAACGATACAACTAATACCTAGCAGTGCGCAATAAATGCATATTAAAGATATGAGAGGCCGATAAACAAATACAATACTTGAACTGAATAACCTATATATGATTTAGCTTGAAATAATCACCTGAAAAGAAAAAGAATTTGATCACAAAGTGCTTTCAATCCTGGATCGTGTCGCTCGCGCCAATGGTCCTCGAAAATTTGCTCAGAAATTATATTTGTAAAAGAGACCAACTTTTTATCCCCCCTCGGGAAGTTATGGCATTGATGAACGGTGGACACCGTAATACCGTCACTTACCTCAAAAGGATATTTTGTGTACAGATTTGGCCGAGCGACGCTATAATTTCGTTTTTTTTAGTTTTCCGAAGATGTAGCCATCGAAAGAATAATCTTTACATTTACAAAAACAAACACCAATGGTTCCCAACTTCTAAAATTTGGTAAAAAGTTATTGAGTAGATTGTTTTCGGATCGACGATAAAGGCGAAGATTACCGAACGAAGGGAATTTTAGATTTGTGTCTAATTTTAAATATCTTTAATTAGTGAAATTTTATTTAAAATCCTTAAAACTATAACAAATTCAAACAGGAAAAATTTAAGTTTTATTAACGAACATATGTGTTAATTATATTACTCATATTTACAATAAAAATTTATAAAACAAAAAGACTTTTTCTTTTTACAGGACTGAGTCCACCCGTTTTAAATGTCAACTTGGAAAAACGCTTTATAAATTTGGGAAAGAAAAGTAATAGTAGTGATTTGTAAAAGAGAAGTTATAAAGGGAGCAGGGCAGAAGCATAGAAAGTTTATGATGCTTATTCAACTCGAGTAATGGTCAAAGTGAAGATATCTGTTGGAGTCAACTACATATGTATATAAAGGATTTAAGGGCTTATTGTGCGATATATGAGCAATTCTACCATACTACTGGTTGTTATGTATCCTTTCTCTGTTTCAAATGATTTTATTATTTTCAGATTTTTAATTTTCCATTTTACAACTTGTATATTATTCTATTTGGTGACTTAAATTCAAATTAAAATATCGTCATGATATTCAGTAATCGCTATAATTTAATAATACTTTGTTCCTAAGGCGACATACTTTCTGCGGTAGGCAGAAGCTCATTCCCCTCCTAGAAATTAGATAATTCAATATTGAGTGTGACAACTCATGGATAATGGGGTCAAGGTTTTAGCACCACTGAACCATTGGATACAATATTTGCTTCAAATTAAGGCTTAAGAATGAACATTTGTATCTGTCTTAATAATATTGAATAGTAAATCCTATTTTCGCCAACGGTTTAAGTTCTATAAGGGTATTTTCTCTCTTTCGCTCGCTCGCTCTCTGTTTAAAATATCGTGATCCTCAGCCCGTTTCTACCCATTGTCGAGCAGGGCGACTCCAAAAGGTTTCCAATGATCAGGTTCATCACCAAGTTGGTCAAATTACTCCCTTCATAGAGCGAATTTTATCTTCTGGCTTAGGACTTATTATTTCATTATTTATGATACTTGTAATAATGTGACTTGTCAATTTCCACCACAGAAACTTTAGTTTTTAAATGATATATGTCTCATCCATGTTTACACATTTTTCTATGCTTGATAAGGTTGGTTTTGCTAATTCTTAGTATATTTTCGTGCCTTTTGTGTTAACTATACAAGATTATTTGCTATAAGTTTAACTTGAACTATATTTTAAATACTTCGCGTTTGATACATTCACGGCATTCCATGCCAAGAAAAGTATCGGTAAAGTGAAATTAATTGAGTGTGCGGATTCAATAATCAGAAAGAAATTGTTGACTGGTGAAACTTTTGACTCAAAAAAGGTGTTCTCTAGTCAGAATGCGAGTGACATTTTAGAAAGATTGCGTTATTTTAGTAAGAAAAGTTAACAAAAGGAGAAGAATGTCAAGTATGGCATTACCTATGCGAATGTAGCAAAGTTGAGGCTCAAAACCGTCCAAGATTGTAGAATTAATGTTATGCCTAATTCACGCAACGGAATGTGCAAAATGTGAGATTTTATGGTAAAATTGTTATCAAAATTTAGAATGGCAACATTCCAACCACAATCGCTGTTATTTAACAATAAAAGCTAAACAGTAGGTTACAAATTATTACTATGGATTAAAAAATTTTGGCCCCGTATGTATAATGTTTACTTTGTCAATGGTTTTATTAAAATTTACGAATTTTATGTATGTCGAGAGATATTTCATATTTATATTTTATCTAGATCGAATGTTGACCATCCTGCAGCATTCGTATTTATGGTAGAAACTCGCCTTTTCCGGGCACTAACTTGAAACTGCTTGTGATAATCTAATCTGTGACTGTAATTCGGCTGTATTTGACTCAAATAATACTATGTTGTCAAACAAACGAGAGTGGCCTCAATGCATCCAGTTAATCTTAATTCTCTTTGTTCCTAATGTCAATTCCAGAAAGTAACCTCGTAAAGTAAATGACGATGTTTTTTGATTATAAGTACAATCATCGAAAATTGAATGTTTAAACAAATGTTTATATTTTCAGGCTGTTTATATTATGTTTATATTCTTTATTTATATTTTAGTATTTTCATTTTCGATTATTTCATCTGTTATATTATTTTTGGTTTTAATGCTTATTCTCAAGTCATTCTATTATTTTTAAATTAGGTAAATAGTTCATTATATTCCATATTTTCAATAAATTTTACATCCAGTTTCATATTTTGCCTTTCTTGTAAAAGTATTTCGAAGTTTTACTTAGTTTTTGATTTAGGTGCGAAATTTTAAATATTATTCTCCTAAGTTGGCTTTTATTGGAAAAATCGTAGAAAAATTTTAACTTTTCTTATGCCAATTTTTGTCCCAGTGAAGAAATCAGGTTTTTTTTTTTTTTGCTTGAGGAGTTTGAGAAATCTTGAGGTAATAATTGGATTTTAATGATCCCATCTAGGGGACTAGTACCCCCCAAATTTAAATAATTAGCTAGCGAATGAGACAAAGCACAAGCCGTGAAGATTTTTTTTTAAATTTAAAATAACCTAAAGGTATGGTTCATAATCCCGTAGACTTTCCTCGAAAGCTTAGAGATGGAAGAGAATAATTAATTTTTCTTTTTTTCACTTTAAATAAAAATTCCTCAGAGATTAGCAATTAATATCAGCACCTTCAATCTTATATCACTAAAAGAAGAGACACGAACACGTCTTTTCTATTTAAAACAAATTATTGTTAGGCCATATACTAATCGCACAAATAATGAAAATTGACGAATGAACGATAGTTGAACGAACTTCATAGATTAATTCGACCCTTGCCAAAGAAATAAAACTCCCATCCACCGAATTGATCTCAAGGAAGGAATCGGTTAGGGTGAAATTTTGCCGCTATTTTCTCCTAAAACTGGGTACATCAATCGCTTTTAAATTAAACCCCCCAAAATAAAATTAATCCCAAGTTGACGGATGAAATCTAAAATTAGGAAGCTTCCCATATATGATTTGAAAGGGAATTTAATACCAAATATAATGGTATAAAACCAAATGCCCCGGCCCACCACCACTAACACTGCCCCGGTCTACTACCACCACCGCCACCCCTGTCCATCCCCGCTACCACCACCATTACCCCTGCCCACCCCTTTCTCATTCCCCTTGCCCACCCACCCCATTACCCCTGCCAAACACCCCATTACCCCAGCCCCCCCCGTTACCCCTCTTCAACCCCCCCATTACCCCTTCTCACCCACCATTACCCCTTCTCACCCCCCCATTACCCCTGCATAACACCCCATTAACCCTTCCCACCCACCCCATTACCCCTGCTCAAACCCCCATATTCCCCCTGCCTACCACCACCTCCACCCATACCTACCCCTGCTGCCCTCCACAAGCACAACCGCCCCTTTCCCTCAAACTCCAACAATTATAGGCCAAACATCTCAGATGCTACAAACTCCAATAATCCTAGGCCAAACATCTCAGCAAATAGAAACATACCATCACCTCAAGAAGAAGATAGGCTTTCTGTAGTACCAAGAGTACAGTTTCCTAAGTTTCACAACTCAGTGTCTCACTGCTGGATTAATTCTGTTTTACAAGTGACCATTCACTGTTTAAAATTAAAAGAGAATTCCATGAGTTTGGTGGATGTGCACCCTCATGTTCAACGCATATCAACTCTGCTGTTTAATAACACTACAACATTTGCAAGACAGATCCAGAGTCAAATGTTAACAGGAAGATGCCTTTAAAACACCTTATGCTAAAAGTAATGAGAATAAAATCACCCATTGAACTGGAAAGGCACCAAGATGCCGCATAATGCCTGTCTAATCTTCTTCAAATCATTACATCATTATTCTTATTGTGACATCCAATTGAAGAGCAAATTTCATGTGCATGCTCTCAAGGGGGCTACACTATCACCACCCCCAATATCTATCGCTCCAATTCAAATTACAAACAGAAAAAGAGACAAAGAAGTAAATACGAAATTCAATGCCAGAAAATGCTATACAAAAAGTATTTCAATTCTACTGAAAATGGCACTGATAGAAATTGTGATGCCTGCCAAGCCACATCATGCTCCAAATTCATAACTTTACAAGGTACCCTAAATTTACTCATTATTCAGTTTAAATGGTGTGAATTCCGAAATTTGGGACAAAGAATGGTTTCCACAAAGACTGATGCAGAATCAACACCATTTTTTGACGTACAAATACAGACCGGGGAAGGCATGCACACACATGAAGATATTGCAGCTATTTAACATATTGGTGCTCACTTTAACTCAGGCTACTATGTAGCTGGGTGTGATGACTTAAAAATTACTAACCTACAGGAGAGTGAGTCAAGACAAAACAGAAAGTTTATATTATGTTCTTAAAAAAGGTTGATGAATGACTTCACTGCATTCTCAAACTGACCTTGGAGGACACAGTTTGTGAACTTCCAAAGATTCAAGGAATCAAAGCTCACAAAAGCGAAGTCCCCAAAGTGTCCTAAACATTAGTTTTTTTAAATATTTCAGTTATTCTTTTTAATTATTTGAGTGTATGAAGACTAAGCCTTTTGAGTGTATGAACACTTTGCCTTTTGGTATAAAATCATAAAGTATTTTAATTTAATTCCAACATTTGTTATATTGCTGCTGAAAGACTTTGTCGAAAGCTTAAAAAACTTTATTATTCTGAATCTTAATGACTTTATTGATAAAGCTAAACAAGAATTCATGTTACATTCCTGTACATTCATTCATTTGATATCTAGATTGATCAGATATGCTTAGAACTGAAGTTAGGTAATTAGATAGTAATTAAAGATATAGGAGAAGAGATAAGGAAGAGATAGAGAGAGAGAGAGAGAGAGAGAGAGAGAGAGAGAGAGAGAGAGAGAGAGAGAGAGAGAGAGAGAGAGAGAGAGAGAGAGAGAGAGAGAGAGGGAGAGAGAGAGAGAGAGAGAGAGAGAGAGAGAGAGAGAGAGAGAGAGAGAGAGAGAGAGAGAGAGAGAGAGAGAGAGAGAGAGAGAGAGAGAGAGAGAGAGAGAGAGAGAGTTACAAGGAGTTACAAGGAAAGAAGGTACCCCAGGAGACCTTACGGTCCATTCAAAGAGGGTACCTTGGGACTAGCAATCGAGCGGGCACATGGCTGCTCAATTGTTTTGCGTCCCTAAACGGCCACTTTTCAAGACTTTGTCTAGTCTTGACTTGAACTGGTCAACAGATTCACTGTTGACAACTTCCTCTGGAAGTGCGTTCCACTTACCGCAGATACTGTAGGTGAAAAAGTTTCCACACAGATTGCGGTTGTAACGCTTCAGTTCAAGTTTGAAGCCGTGATTGCGCGTTCTGTTCTCACTCAGTGTGAAAATATCCCGGTAGTCAACATTGTCGAACCCTCGAAGTATTTTGAAAACTTCGATGAGCTGACCACGCAGTCTACGGGTTTCCAACGAGAACAGATCTAATTCCCTTAGTCTATCCTCATAACTTTTATGTCGGATAGAGGGAATCAGTTTGGTTGCCCTGGCTTGTACGCGTTCCAACCTTGCGATGTCCTTTCGAAACGAAGGACTCCAAAATTGTACGGCATACTCCAGGTGCGGCCGAACTAGGGAGTTGTACAGACAAAGTACTATCTCCCTGTTACGGTATCCAAACTGGCGCTTTATGTAGCCTAACATCCTTTGGGCTTTCTTCTCTGCCTCAATGCACTGTTTCGAGAACTTGAGGTCGCTAGTGACAGTAACACCCAAGTCCTTCTCAGTGTCACTCGATTCAACAGCAGTGCCCTTAAGGATATAATGAGATTGGGGATTCCTGTGGCCGATATGCATTACTTTGCACTTGTTCACGTTGAACGGCATTTGCCACGTGTCCGACCACTCCCCAATCTTCCCAAGGTCTTCCTGCAGGCGGGCAGTATTTCCATCCTTTGCAACGTTCATACCAAGCTTGGTATCGTCGGCAAATTTGGAAATCTTGGCAATCATGTCACCGTCCATGTCGTTGACGTAGATGATGAATAGTAGTGGTCCCAGGACAGAACCTTGAGGCACTCCGCTAGTAACGGGCACCCACTCAGAAGCCTGTCCATTAACCACCACCCTTTGCCGTCTGCCACTTAGCCAGTTCTCGATCCAGCCGGCTACTTTTCCGTCTATTCCCAGCGCTCGCACTTTCCGGAGAAGGCGGCGGTGTGGTACCTTATCAAAGGCTTTCTGAAAGTCTAAGTAAACCACATCCACCGCCTTGTCCCGATCGTGCTCACTGAACACGAAGTGGAAGAATTCCACAAGGTTCGTCAGGCATGACCGTTGCCTTCGGAAGCCGTGCTGGGAACTCCTCAGTAGCAGGTTTGACTCTAAATACGACGTTATTTTCTCCACCATGATGCTTTCCATGAGTTTACCGACTATCGAAGTCAGACTGATAGGTCGGTAGTTTGACGGATGGCTGGAGGATCCTTTCTTGAAGATCGGAGTCACCTCCGCCTCACGCCAGTCTCTAGGAACGCATCCGGTCCGGATTGACATGTTAAAGATAGCGCACAGATGTCGTGATACTTCATCGCACACTTCCTTCAACACCTTGGGTAGAAACCCGTCCGGTCCAGGGGACTTATTCGTCTTTAGGTCAGCGATCTTTTTCTTTATTTCTCCTTCGGTGAAGTCCATTGCCTCCAGCTTTTCCCCCGAGTAGGAATCCGTGGGCTGGGGGATGGGACCACACTCTTTAGTAAACACTGAGGAGAAGTAGTCATTGAGAAGGTTAGCATTTTCTGCATCTGACTGAGTTAATGCACCCTCCTCGTCCACTAGGGGCCCAATCCTACGATGGATTGGTTTACGGCTATTTATATAGCCGAAGAACTCCTTGGGATTCTCCTTGCAGAGTCTCGCCACTCGGAGTTCCTCAGTACGCTTAGCCGCCCTTATGCTGGACTTCACTCTCCTGGCTAGCCTCCGGTACTCGTCAAAGGCACCCGAGATCTTCGATCGCCGGTACGCATTTCTCTTCTCCCTAAGCAGTTGGCCGATTTCTCGATTAAACCACTTTGGTTGAACAGAAGACCGACGGAGGCATTTTAGAGGGATGCAACTTGATTGAAGACTCATGAATTTATTTTTGAAATTGTTCCACGAATCCTCAACCTCTTCGCATACCGCTAGCCTTACATCAGTCAGCCCAGCACGAAGGCGTGCAAAGTCTGCTCTTCTCAAGTCAAGTTTCCTTGATTGACTGGCAACAGACCTTACCTTCGGGATCTTGACGGTAAATCTAACTAGCTGGTGATCACTGCCACCGAGCTCTTCGCCTACAGAGACATCCTCAACGATATCATCCTCAGAGGTGAAGACCAAGTCGAGGATATTGTCTCCTCTCGTCGGTTCTCTGACCCATTGAGTGAGGAACTCGTTGTTGGCGAACTCCAGGAGTAGCGCGCTATCGCCACAGGCTGCTCTGGTTTCCCAGTCAACTTGTCTGTTGAAGTCGCCCATAACGATGCACACTCTGGCTTGAACAAGCTCACCCAGCAGCTGGTACAGTTCCCTGTCCTTCTCAACGGGTTGGGAAGGGGGTCTGTAAAGCACCAGGGTCCTGTATCTGACAGGACCTATCTCTAGGTCAACGCCTAGGAGCTCGTGATCGGATATAATGTTGGAGTTCGTAGATTTGATTGTATCCTTGACATACAACATTACACCGCCACCCTCTCTGTCTGGCCTATCTTTGTGGAAGAGTTGGTAGCCAGGAACCGTGAATTCGCCTTCAAAGTCTCGGTTTGACGTTTTTATCCACGATTCTGTTATGGCTACCATTTCGGGTTCTTCCGTCGCTACGAGGCCACGGAGCTCAGGAAACTTGTTCCTGATTGACCTCGCATTGAACAGAAGAACTTTCAGGGAGTCCCCGACTGTAGGACTCCCTATGCTCTTCCGTTTCCCGGCTTCTTTGTTGGCGAGGCACCCCTTTTTGCGACCTCTGAGAAGGTCGTTCCTGGAGTGACACGGGCGTACTGGCGTACGTCCGCCCTCACTCTGGGCCGGATACTCCTTTCGGTCCTCTCTACGACATTCTGGATCATGTTCGACAGAAAGGCCTTTCCTTTAAAGGAAAGATGTACCCCATCCCTTTGGTAGAGATCATTTCTACCATAAAAGGTGCAGGCGGGTCCACAAAAAAGACCCCCTCTGCCGTACACAAATCTGCCAGGCGCCGGTTTAGAGACACATTCATCGAGTGAGCGGTCCGTGTTGGACCTCTCCTCGGGAGCATCCCGACTACCACACGCTTGCGGGTTTTCAGCCCACAGTCGTCCACGGCACCCATGACCGTGTGGAGGATTTTATCTGTAGGGCCTACCCTACCTCCTCTCAGGTACAGGTCGTTTCCACTGACCATCAGAGCAACGACTGAGCTCTTAGAAATCTGTGATTTCTCAGCCTCTACTCTGATGTGGTGGTTACCACATCCTGGCAGGCAGCTTACCTTCACACTAGTGCGAAGGCGGGCCGCTAGCAGGGACTGCAAGCCCCGTGCTTGAGAATCACCAATAAGGGTGACTCTTGCACATTTGTCAGCAGGCGACTTATTCTTTCCTCTGGGAAGCGACTTGCCGCTTTCCTCTTGTATCTCTGCATTTTTCTTTTTTTTCTTCCTCATCTTATTTTTCTTCTCTTCATTTGTTTTCTCTTCTTCCGTTTCTCTTTTCTCTTCTTCCGTTTCTCTTTTCTCTTCTTCTCTTTCCACTTTCCCATGCGCACCAGTAGCGCTCGAATCCTCTACACTGGGGTGAGCTGCATTATGGTCCTTTTTCTTCTTTTTCTTTTTCTTCTTCTCATTGGCTTCGCATGGCAGAAGTGGGACTGCCAATGCAGTTTCACCTCCTTGGGCTGGAGTCACATCGGCGGAACCACCCAAGTCAGTGGGACTTTCGTCTCGAGCTTGAGCCGACTGGGCCTCTAGTTTAGAGGCTAGCTCTAGGATCTTTTCCTCGAGACGCCGAATGTGAAGCGCGTGCTGCGTTTCTAGGGTCTGCAGTTTATTTTCCAGCGCCCTAGATTTTTCTTCAGAGGCTGTGAAGAGATCCTTGAGTTCATTGCAGCATGCCACTGCCTCTCGGATCTCTCCTTTAAGGATGCAATCGGTGCATATACTTCCCGGGTGGCATTTCGAAAAACATCCTTCCGGGAAGTCCACGCACCACTTATCCTTCTGGCATATCGCACATGTATATTTAAGTGCAGCTGGACCTTTTTTCCCTGTCTTTTTAAACACTTTCTCTCTTTCAAAACTTTGTGACCAATCAATAGAAAAAAGGGGGTTGGTGAGTTCTCCCCGCGTGAGTCGCTCCCGCCTATCGATCGGAGACGTTTCGGATCTTTCAGAAGGCACGCTCCATGTGCTGCTGTTCGTCCGACCGAGTCGTCAAGCCTCGGCGTGCCGTGGCTCCCAACCAAGCAGCACAGACGGTCCCCGAAGGGGCCATCGATTTGTCACCAGGTGAACAACAACGAAGCACGCCCCTTACTAAACTCCTACTAGTTCCCTTCACAACGGCCAGGATCTCGGAGCAGCGTTCAATGGATATCCCGCCCCACCAAGAGACTCGACCCAAGGCTTTTTATTGGCCTGGCAACCAACCTGGGAACAAAGGGCCGTCACCTCGGACCGATGCTACCAGAGGCACCCGTCAACGGGCACTGGGAACGGTCAATAATTACGCGCCAGGGAAGGGGTTAACGGGGCACTACCCTCATCCCATTCATCGTGCCCCAACGCCTAGGACACCTCTAGTCCTAGTCTCTCGCAACCAGTGAGCGTCGATTGGCGTTGTTTATAGAGGTTCCAAAGCCTCTCTTCTGACGCATGAGGTAGCTGCCAGGTCCTTATATGTAGATAGAGGAAGAAAAGAGAAACAGGGACATGATAGGAGTAGGCTTTTTTTTCTTTTTTTTTCTTTTTGTATAAGTGGGAGAGATAGAATAAAAGTAAAAAAAGAGAAGGATAGAGTAAAAAAAAAGGAAGGAATGACGCACTTAGTCTGGAATCTCGTTTTCGACCAAATCGACAAGGGAAGCGCTACCAGGGGTACCCAGAAGAGGTACCCCCGCCGACATAGCTCGAAAAGTCAAAGGTACACACAAGCTCTCTTCCCGCGACAAGGGGGCGTCACCTCTCCCTCTACATTCTTTGAAGAGAGAGAGAGAGAGAGAGAGAGGCAGGCGCTCTTTTGTAAAATATTTTCAGTGGTATTTTTTATATAGATCTTGAGCAAAGATTCTGCCCGGTGATCTAATGCCTTCCTTAAATTTGATTGGTATTTTCAATTGAAAGTTATTTTGCTTTTCATCATTTTGTCTTACTCTTGTTTTAGACTTATTCTGATCTTGCGCCTAACTAATTCGTAGCTGCTATCTATTTTAAGGATATGATATCCTGTATGTCTATAAAAATTTTATCTATTTACTACTTTGTAATCGATCTCATTTGTCATTCCATTTGGTCTATCCTAATTATGAAAAATGTTTTTCTTCTTTTCGAAGAAGAATTTTTCTAATGTCAACCTTGGTTCATTCAGGAAATTTTACGACTCTGTTGCTTGTTCATTTGTTTCGGCTATTTTGAATATTCCTATCATTGGCTATTGTGTTTTTGCTCCTTATCTTTGATTTGAAGACCAAAGTAAGCTTCTTGTATTGATAGCTTCTTTTTACGTGCATACATGAGAGTGGAATTTTGTAAATGCTAAACGTCTTTATCTTATTGAGATGTAGGGGCATAGAATTTGATTAAGTGTAGAAGGTTATTTGATATTTTAATTACTAATTTGATTAATCTCTTGGAATTTCAGATAATTGCAGGTATATCTAGTGTTTTGTCTCGGTGTATGAGTCGTCAAACATTTGCTGCCTGTTTCAAATCATGTAAATCATAAAGACCTCTGTTCTTGAGAGTTTGTGAGTGTAAAATCATAGTGATAATTAAGCAGCAAATCCATCGCGTTGGTCTGCAACAACCAGTGAATAATTAGATCAGCTCTTCAATTAGGACTCCAGTATTGGTAATCTCCAATACTGCCACCACATCCTGCCATCAAAGAAATATTATAAAGATTCAAAAGTAACTATATGGCTTCTGTGGTATATATTCAGCAATGACCAAGTCGCTGAATAGGGATAAGTTCCAACAAAATTGAAGAACCAAACTTGGTAGGCATTTGAGAGACTTAAAAATCCTAAAGCGTTTTGAATGATGAATTAAGTAAGAACTGCTCTAAAAAAAGGTTTGGATTGAAAGTTTAGTTGACCTAGTAGATAGTCTTTTTAAATGTTTCTATAACGAAAATGAGAATTCAATTGGCATGGGCTCATACCGCCGTTTTAGCCCTGTGAAACTTCAGGAATGGGAAGACTTAAATAACTAAATACCAAAGAGAAACTTATCAACGAGTTGGTAATTTCTTACAAACCCAAATCATAATCAGGTGCCGATCACAATTACGCGAACGCATTTCCTCACTAGAGAAGGACTGTTTCAGAAGTAACTGTCTTAAGTACCATCATCTGCGGTCTGTTCAAGAAATCTTGTTGAGGAACAATGATTCGAATCAAATGCCAGTCGAAGCCTATAATTGGTCCTTAAACAAGCAATTTAGGACATCTATCTCTCGCATCATGGACGAAATGCCCATCCTGGTAAGGGGCGCATATAAAAATCAGAGTGATAATCGCGGAGAAGTCGGAAGTTACCATGGGCCGTTTCTCAGGTTTCCTACTCAGGAGAATGCGGATAAGAATGCCCGCGTATGGAACTATACAACCCGGTTAGGGTACTTGAAAATTAGTAACCTCTAAAAAGATATACGTATTCCATCGACAGATTTCGCGAAGAGAGAGATTGGGTATGTTGTGCTTTAAAGACAGTAAGATAATGATAGGCAAAAGTTGTAATTAACTATGTGTCTGATAATATGCCTTAAGCTACTTACCCTCCGCGGGGGCTATGCTTCAGGGTATTGGCCAATAAGGGGCAAACCTTTAAGACAACAACGGAATCAAGGAATTAATAAAACGTACATTGTCTTTATCTCCATAAAATGGTCACGAATATCGTCAATTAGGTTGTACTCGTCAGTACTAAAATAACACTAAAATGATAAATGGATACAAAAGCACTTGAGGAGATTTTCAGGACTGCGGAGTAGGACCAAAAGGAAATCACATTTAATAAAAGATTTCTAATGCACTCTCGCATTTTTGACGATATCTTGCTATTTTCTTTAAACCTTAAATATAATATACGGCCAATGGTACCATAATTTGCACAAGTTGGTCTCACGGTGAGAATGAAAATAAACTTTTCAAAAACTAAGATAATGTCAATAGTTTTGCAGAAGAAGGGAAAATTAACCTCTAAATGAGGTAAAGGAATATTAATACTTAGATCAATCTTTTGATTCCTAATAAATCATGGTAGGGCAAAAGAGAAGATAAATGAAATTATGCCTTAGAGTGAAAGGGAAAGCTGAAACACATATATAGACTTAAATTGCTTCCATGTTGAAAAGGCAAGTCGTTTAATTAATGCATCTTCCTAGTTTAAAATTCTAGAAGATAAACTTAGGCAAGGGATAAAAAATATTACGAAAACGGAGACAAACCTACACAAAAATGAAATGAAACGTCCTCAAAGTACTTTGCAGGGACCAGAAAAGAAATAATTGGAATAGAACTTGAATTCTTTAAAGTTCTGAATTGAAAATAAAATCAGCTCAAGGCCAGAAATAGCGTATTGGAATCCAACATTTGTCCTTGATTAGTTATAACTTCTTGAGAAGGCCTTTGCCAGCAGGAGAAAGAAATGCTTTATCATATTAGGACTTCAGTTCCCGTACCAAAAAACTCACTTAACTATTTACAGTAACAGCCATATTTTGAGGACAGTTGTCAAAGGAATGAAATAACTAACACGAAATGGGATTTAAGGTAATTGCTAGGCAATAAATGACGTTTCACTTTCCAAGAAACCTAAGCATTTGGATCAATTTTGCCTGAATTAAAAAAATGTGTCTAAGCACTGACGGATGCTCTCCGTTCGGAAATTCTAAGCCAAGTAATTTTCGCCATGGAGTAACTTAAAAATTAACCTTTGCATTATCCTAAATTGATCCGCCCCGTGATTAAAGGTGACCAGTAGCATATTAGCTGCTACCCCCCTCTTGGAATGGGGTGCCCACGAACGTGTCCAATTGCTTTCGTTCTGCTTTTTCCCGATGCCTGGAACAAGCATAGCCCATGCTGGATCTTATACAACATAAACATCCACCTTTCCAACGGTAGGTGGCCGGGTGCGGACCGGCATGACCAGGAGAAGACCCCCCCAAAAGCCACACATACACAAAAAACACGTCACCCGACAAAGGGCGACGTGTGTTTGCATATAAACCGTGTTATGCGTTTCACTTTATCAAATAGTGTAATCCTAGATATCAAAAATTCACATCAATACATTCCCTGATAATAATAACAGAAAATATTGATATATTTTAGCATTTATGACATACATCTATCGCATCGTCGGAAATGAAATGCACATAAAGGTCAGAATGACAAGCTGTCGCATTATCAAAGAAGCCTGAATCACTACTCAATTAATCTGGCTTT